>SDVV010009771.1:0-16552 GCA_016164225.1 Gammarus roeselii | reverse complement strand
CTATGAGGGTGGCAGAGAGTTATACCCGTCGTACCTTGGAATGGGGCCTAGCCAAGTTATGAGGGTGGCAGAGAGTTATACTCGTCGTCGCTACCTTGGAATGGGGCCTAGCCAAGCTATGAGGGAGGCAGAGAGTTATACTCGTCGTCGCTACCTTGGAATGGGGCCTAGCCAAGCTATGAGGGTGGCAGATAGTTATACTCGTCGTCGCTACCTTGAAATGGGGCCTAGCCAAGCTATGAGGGTGGCAGAGAGTTATACTCGTCGTCGCTAAATTGGAATGGGGCCTAGCCAAGCTATGAGGGTGGCAGAGAGTTATACTCGTCGTCGCTACCTTGGAATGGGGCCTAGCCAAGCTATGAGGGAGGCAGGAGTTTACAAGTGTAAGAAGACCACAACAGGCCTTTTGGTTTAAACTACGTTGCACTAGATAGTAAGGAGATTAGTTTTGTAGTAGAACGTCAGCGAGTAAATTATATGTGTAATTTCTGCATTATAAGATCAAGAAGGGGAAAGATTGTAGTAGGAAATAACAATCAACGACGATCCTCAAAACAACTCAAATTAGCACCTACCCACGATGTTCGGTTCAGATTGTCTCTGTTTTATACCTCGTTAAACCAATGCTGACCGGTATCATTGCTAGGCACCGTTTTTCAACGAGTAGGTACATTGTAGAGCTCCTGATTGACCTTGCTAGTGCCAATGCCGGTCAGTATTTCAACCGTATGGGTGTCAATGCCGGACACTTATTTCGGACACTATGCTCGTAACGTGCGACAGCGGGAAGCTATTTAGCTTATATTCTGATAGAATTTGTCAAGCCGTGACTTGAAAATTTCGCTGGTATCGCTGTTAACAACTTTCACTGGAAGTTTGTTCCATTCCGCGACAACTCTACACGTGGAGAGATTGGGCGGGATATCGAGTGAAAAACGCTAACTAACGATTTTGTATCCATTATTCACGGTAGTAGAAGGCCTGGGAGGGGCTGAAGAGTCCATTCTAGCAGTATTCCAAAATTGATTTTACAGTACAGCTAGCCCAGCCTAGATGAGGTGCCCATCGTTCATGGGCTGCCGGATGCTGAAGGCTCTAGTTGCCACATTAGCGGCACAAGTCCTAATGCTTAGAAAGGGGGTGAATTTGTCTCCCAGTGTTTGTCGAGGTGGTTTTTAATGTTTTCACGCTATTACTGTTAACCACATCATGTGTTAAACAGTTCCAAATTGTTGGTGTCTTGATTGAAAATAAGTTTTCAGTTACTGATGTTCTGAATGATTTTAGCTGCAGCTTTAGTATATTATCTATGTTCCTTGGGTTATAATTTTGGTCAAAGAGGCCCTCAGGGCTAGCTCAAGTATATCCGTTTAGGTATTTGGAGGTTTCTATTAACTGACCTCTGAGTCGTCTTCTTCCAAGTGATATCAGTTCAAGTTTGTCGCGTCTTTGCGGATACGTCTTATTTCTCAGTCCCGGAATAATTTTTCTTGCTCTGTGCTGAACACGTTCTATTCTGTTAATGTCCCCTTTTAGGTCAGGGGACCGAAATTGTACTGCAAATTCCATTTGAGGCCTGCCGATTCAAGTATCTGACGAACGCACGGTCCCTAGACTTGTAATGGAAGTTTTTGGATACAGAGCCAAGGCCAAGGACTCAATTGCCTCTCTTGTGGCTAGCTCCACTTGGTTTATCCACTAGAGATCTTTGGTGATTAATATTCACAGGTATCGTTATTGGTCTACTTCAGTCATGTTGATCTGCCATAACGAAAGTAGAATTTCGATGTTGTGATCCAATGTGCATAACAGTGCATTTTTCAATATTAAAGTTCATTTGCAACTTATCAGACCAGTCTATTAGTTTATCAAGATCCCTTTGGATGGTTATGCGATTTTGCTCACAGTCTGCTTCGTGGCAGAGTTTAGGGTCGTCAGCAAATTTTGTTTACTTGCTAACGATGTCGATGTCCAGGTCATTTATATAAATTATAAAGAGAAGGGGCCCAAGAACATTGCCCTGGGATACTCCTGATGAGCCCACTGACTTTTTCCTTGGCCGATACAGACCTGTTGTTTGCAGCCCGAGAGCCAATTTCGGAACCACCAGACCACATTTCCAGTTATGTCAAGAGCCTCCACCTTTCCAAGTAGGCGTTCATGGGGGACCTTATCAAACGCTTTTTGAAAGTCAAGACAAATAAGGTCGACAGCTTTGGTTTCATCGTATATCTCGGTGACCTTACTGAAAAAGTCCAACAATTGGACAGGCAGCTGAGTTTGCTTCTGAAGCCAAAGTGGGTTTCTTTGATAAGGTGGTTCCTCTCTCGAGGTGACATGTCATTCTTGTTTTTATTAATTTTTCCGAGGTTTGGCCGACCACATATTAGAGAATGATTAGTCTATTTTTTTTTGTTTTTTGCCTATTACGTTTCTTGAATATGACTGCGATGTTTTCGGTTATCCGGTATTCTGGTATAGTTGCAGTTAAAGATCTCTGTCAGTGGACCACTTATGATTTCGGAGAGGTTCCGTAACATTCTCGGATGCAGGTCATCTGGTCCAGTAGATTTGTAAACATTTACCAACACTTTACCAACAAGGAAGTTAATATATTCCAACGGTTGCACTTCTCCAGGCAGTTCGACTTCTGGAATAATTTTAATATTCTCATCCTTTTCGACTTCGCTTAGCCGATTTAGCAACAGTTTTCCCTTATTTCTCTTCACTCTTCTACAAGCCTGCTCATGCGCTTGTTCAGACTCTGGCGTTGGATTAGTTTTGTGAACTTAAAGTCTTGGTACAGTGTTTGTCATCGAGCAGATGCTTCTTGAACGTCATTGCTCAGCCAAGAAGGATTGTTCATCTGTACTTTTCTCTCCCGGATGTATCGCTTGCTAGGATACGCAAAGCATTCATCAGCGGTCCTCCCGTCGAACTGGTACTCGTAGTCGATGTTTGTGATTTCGTCCTTCAAGCTATCAAAATTACCTTCCCGAAATTTTCAGATATACCTTGTTGATTCTCGCATTGTTCGTTTAGCTGTGATTTGCAGTTCAATAGCATGTTGATCACCTATTTTTTTCTTCAACTGTTAATCAGTTCAACTGGTTGTTCTTCAGTCGATAGAACAAGGTCTAAGATGTTTGGCCCTCTGGTTGGTTCTTCCACGTACTGTTTTAGGTTGTTATTATTGGAGAGTTGTATCAACCTGCCGCCCCGTGATGCAGCTTCCAGTGTTGTCCAATTGATGTCAGGTAGTGTAGAAGTCCCCCATCAAGATACTCTCATGGGATGAGGGAACAATATTGCCCAGTTCGTCACAAAGGAAGTCTTCTTCACCCACTGTTATCCTTGGATTTCAGTGTACTAGGACAATTTTCAGTATTATTCCTTCAGAGGGCATAATGCCGACCTTGATTACCTCATAAGATGTTGCGAAGAATTAGACGAAGGGTTTTTCTGACATGAAGCACTGATCATCCACCTTTTCTGCTTGGAGAAGGCCTGCCTACACTGAAGGCCCTGAGTCCTAGAAGGCCTATTTCTGCCTAGAGATTCCGGTCATTTATGACCAGCCGCGATTCGTTGATGCTCCTGCTGTCTGACCCATTTCTTTTCTCAGTTATTTGCCTAGGTAGCTGCACGAATTCTTGCTCCTTGTTTTGCTCATTTTAGTCCTTTGTTAGGCGTTTCCGTTTGTTTATTGGGTGACTTCGTTTCCCGATCCTCTTCCTGTACTTATCTTGGACTGTATCTTGTTGTGAAATGTTTCTCATGCATTACTGAGTAGGATGACAAACTGCGTTTTTCCGCGCGCATAAAGATGCCGTCCATCACACTGGAATAATTCAGGTTTTCCTTCACAAACAGGTTTTGTCTGTACACAGCATAGTTCTTCTTTGTTGACTATCGTTTCCACAGCGCGATTGCAGTTAATCCTGTCATGTATCTTGTTTTCGACGTCCACCTTAGGCAAAATGCCGGTAATAATACCATTATTGCTAGTTTAATTTTTTATTGCTTTCACAAGGATTTTGTATTTATCATGAAGCAAAATAGTTGGTGCGGCGTATCAACTTGCAGGTTCTCTAAGTCTGCTTGAACCATAATCAGATTGTCCTTTTTGGTGCTCAGCTTCTTGACTTGGTTGGTGAGGGTTTGCACAGTGGCACGGGGACGACATAGCACTTTCCCAGTCGCCTTCCGCTGTCTTGTCCCCTTCCGCTGTCTTCTGCTGTCATGTCGCCTTCCGCTGTTTCGTCGCCTCCCCCTGTTTTGTCACCTTCCCGTTTTGTCACCTTCCACTGTTTATTCGCCTTTCACTGTTTTTTTCCCTTCCGCTGTATTTTCCCCTTCCGTTGTTTATACCCCCTCCGCTGTTTATACCTCCTCCGCTGTTTTTTTCCCTTCCGCTGTTATTTCCCTTTCCGCTGTTTTATCCCTTTCCGCTGTTTTTCCCCCTTCCGCTCTGTATTCCCCTTCCGCTGTTTTTTCCCTTCCGCTGTTTTCTCCCCTTCCGCTATTTTTTCTTCATTTGCCTTCCGCTGTTTATATGCCTTCAACTGCTGTTTTTTCGCCCATTGCTGTTTGTTTCGCCTTCCGCTGTTTGTTTTCGCCTTCCGCGGTGACTTCGATCGCATCTTGAGTGAAACGGTTCGCTCGGTTTACGTTTTTCTTACTCTTCATAATCTTCTACACTACGGTTATGTCACCTATGACTCTACGCTTCTCTAGCAAATAAAGGTCGAGTTCACGTAGTCTGTCTTCGTACGATTTGGTTGCTCTTCGTTGAAGCATCTCTAATACAATAACGTATTTTCAACGATATGGAGACCGTAATTTTAACGGGATACTCGAAACGCGGTCTAACAAATGCACTGCATAACTCAAGAATACTGTGCGAGAGAGAGCGGGACATCATACTAAGCAATTTGTTGCATTTTGTGCAGCATGGAAATATTGCTTGCTGCGTTTACATAGTAACTAATGATGACACCCAGTTCTCGCTCTTCGGTGACAGGAATTAATTTCGTTTCGGACATGGAATATTCGGTTTGGGATTGTGATGACCGATGTGCATAACTTGATATTGGCCGACATCGAATTTGAATTGCCACTTTTCTGATCACTCAACAATTTTGTCTAATCTCCTTGGATCTGCCGATACTCAAGTTCAGTTTGTACTTTTCTTCTTAGCTAAGTATTGTCTGCAAACTTGCACATGTTCGACATTACGTTTCTATCGAGATCGTTTATGAATATTATGAAGAATACTTAACCTACCACGGATCCTTGAGGTACGCCGCTTGTAAAATTACCCTCAAGGAAAGGAAGCTCCGTTAAGTACGCATCGCTGCCGTTTGTTCGCGAGCCCACATCTTATCCAGTTATTTAGCTCGCCTCGAATACCGACGCTGTGCCATTCACTAACTATGCGCCTGTGACGGACTTTATCAAAAGATTTTGAAAGTCGAGGTAAATGATATCGATTTGATTTGATTCGAGCCTCATTTCCACCAGAGCCTCAACGTGATTCATAGTAAGCCCAACCGTAGGGCACTGGTAAGTTCGCACACCCTAGTGTGCGGAACGATTGATCTTATCAGGGTTAAATTAAGTACATGTTTCGATTGTGACATATTCGCATACTGGTGCGTACAGGAACGGACTGAGTTGAAGTGTAACTACGTAATCGTATTGTTATCTCTATGCGTTGATAGGTGGAGAGACCACCCCGCTTGTACATATGTTTGGGGTTTAGACAACTTCGTATTGTCCGATGTTTTTTCCAATCTGATAGTTTTTTTTTACGGTAGATGAGGTCAGAGAGGAAGCTTTGTTGGTTGCGTGGAAATTAAGAGGGCTCGTCGGGCTGCTGCAAGTGCGTTGCAATCCATCAGTAAGTGTTTCACGCCACCATGCCCCTATAGCCACTTGGCGGCAAGAAGGGCATGGTAGAGAATACGATCCCATGTCTACATCCATTAGGTGGTTGTGAGTTATCCACGTGTGTCCCGTGCACAAACGTTTGATGAACACTTGATCCCATCTGTTGGAGAACTTATCTTCCCATTCTCCAAACGAGGGTTTGACTGAATTTTGATTTGATTTGGGCCTCATTTCCACCAGAGCCTCAACGTGAGTCACAATAGGCTCCCCCGTAGGCCGCGAAAGTCGTTGATTCAGGTAAGTCCGCACGGCCTCACGTGCGAAAATATTAGTTTTGTCAAGATGAAGTCAGTACATATTTAAATTGTGGCATATTGCTCGCGTACTAGCGCGTACGAGAGAGTAAAGAGTTAATGCGTATCTTCGTAAAATGTGTTGTTGTTTCTGTGCGTAATGAGGTGGAGGGACCACCTTATTTGCACAGGTGTTAGAGGTTTAGACAGCTTCGTATAGTCCGGTGTGTTTCCCGAAAACGATAAGCTTTTTACGGTAGGTTGGGTCCGTGAGTAGGCTTTGTAGGTTGCACTGGGGATCTAGGAACGCTCGTCGGACTGCCGCGAGTGCGTTGCAATCCATCAGTAAGTGTTTCATGCTGATAGCCACTTGGTGGCAACAAGGGCAAGGTGGCGCGTTTGATCCTATGTCGACATCCATCAGGTGGTTGTGAGTTATCCACGTGTGTCCCGTGCACAAGCGGTTGATGAACACTTGGTCTTTTCTGTTGGTAAAATTTGTTTCCCATTCTCCGACTGAGGGTTTGACTGAAAGCATTTTTTGTCCACTCTGCTGCTACATTTCATCCTATCGGGATGTTATATCGGAGTTGATGATAGGGAACCAGTCCCGGTAATGTATTGCGATAAATTGTTATTGATGGGTAAACGCCAGTTTAGCGAGTCTGCAAGCTCATTTCCCCTTATTCCCACGGGCCCGGGGATCCAGCAGAATTCGACCGCTTGACCCGTCTTGGAAGTCATAAAGAGATCGTGCTGCATTTTACGTAGAGCAAGGTTTTGAGCTAAGTGAGGACACTCACTCTCTGAGAATACGACGTGTTTGAGGAGACAATCTGTTTTTGCAATAGAGATGGCCAGTTCGAGTGCGTGAAGCTCAGCAGGGATATCCCACGGCAAGCGTGGGATATCCCCGCATACAGCGACGGCTCCCACCTCATCCGCGGTTTTGGAGTCATCGGTGTATATTTGGCTGTACTTCGAATATTCTTCCTCAAGTAGTCTTAAAATTTTCTGTCGGTACGTGTTTGTCGAAGTAGTTGCTTTAGAGTACACTTGCAGGTCTAGGTTGACCAGTGGTGGGTTGGTCATCCATGTTGGTGTGTTATTTTGAAGATTTTTTTAAGAGAATGAGGGCTTAATAGCTTTACGGTTGATGTTTAGCGAGGTCAGTAGGTTGTCCACGCGTAAGGAAAACGGTGGGCAAATATTCTTCTTAGCCGCAAAGAGGATTTTCTCGTATATGTAGGTGATGTGGCTGAGTGCTGGGTGTTTTTGATTAGGCTTCTAGTATTGTATCAAAAGTTCGTCTCTCCAGAGAAGAAGTGGAAGCTCGTTGGCGAGCACGTTAAGGGATTCGATCGGGGTGGGCTGGAACGCTATGGTTGTGATCCGCATAGCTTAGTTTGCGATGATCGAGAATGGCTTGAAAGTGTTTGTGGCTGCTGAACCGTAGGCAACGGCTCCGTAGTTTATGCGTGATCGTATTATTGCTCTGAACAACGTCATGCCGGTCTCCAGGTCGGCGCCAAACTTCATGGATGTTACCGAGAGCATCTCCCGTTGACCTTCTGCAGCGAGTCAACAGGGCTGCACTGTGTGGTCGCCACGTGAGTTTAGGGTCCCACACAAGAGCCAGAAATTTTATAGTTTCTTCTTTTATTAGATGGGTGTTGTGCAGCGTTAGGGCTGGTTTCAGGAGTAAGCCAGGCACAAGGGTAAAGTGCATGCTTTCAATTTTAGAGGGCGAGAAGCGGAATCAGTTTTAGGCAGCCCTGCTCCCGACCAGGTTTAGGCACTTGTGGAGTTCATATTGAATTGTAGCATATTTGTAGGTCGTCAACGTATACGATGAAAGTAGTCTTCCGTTTCGCGAAGGAATGTCGGTGAGCTGATCGATTTGAGGATAAAAAGAGTGACAAAGAGGACGTTTATTTCTTGGGGATAAGACGGCGACTGAGTGTCGCCAACCTCGACTCTGGAGGTGCGGTTTTGCAAAAATATGTTTATAAAACGTGGTAGGCGACCTCTTAAGCCTTTGCGGTGGAGGTCCGTCATGATACCATATTTACAAACTGTGTCTTATGCTTTTCAACGTCAAAAAAAAATGGCACCTACATGTTCTTCTCGGATGAAAGCCTGTCTAAAGTCTGATTCTAGTCGCACGAGGTGGTCCGTTGCGCAGTGTCGCTTGCGGCCACCGCTCTGGATTTTGTTAAGGCCTGTGTGCATTTCGAGGTAGTCGACTCCAAGCGAGTTCATCATTCATAGTCTTACATAGGATACTGGTGAGGGCAATGGGGCGGCAGTTAAGTGGGTCGTTGTGCCATTTTCCGGGTAAAGGGCCTCGGAATAATTACGGATACCTGCCATTGATTGGAAACAAATGAGTTTGTACGCATCATATTGAACACTAAGTAGATGCTCAAGAGCACCGTCAGGAAGATGTTCGATCACATTGATGTGCACTCGGTCCGGCCCGGGTGAGGTTTCACAAGCATGGTCAATAGCATACTGAAGTTCATGGAGGGAGAAAGGTTCGTTGTACAATTCATCGTTTGCGGGAGTAAAGTCGGAATGTTCACGTTTTCTCTTTTTTTTCCAGTTGAAAAGCAGCCGCGTAATTTGTTGATAGCGATATCTTGCTGAAAGTCTGTCTTAGTTTATCCGTGATGTTCGCGTAGGATGAATAGATGGTGTCCTAATCCGACAGAATGTGGATAGGTCGCTCGAGGTGGCCCTGGATACGTCTGATTTTTTCCCACACTTGGGAGAGAGGGTGCTTCGGTTGATTGTGTTGACCAATTGGGTTCAGCTCTCATTCTTCTTCTCCATTCTTAGTTTGTGGTACACGGCAGTTTCCTTTTTCCACGCTACTAGGTTCCTGCGGGAACGTGCGCGACGGTAGGCTCTGTACAGTCTTTCACGCCTTTCATTAGCTTCTTCCACCTCCGGGCAACCACACGGTTTTGGAAAAAAAGATTGAAGGTAAATATTGGGGGATGCATGCGAGAGCTGCACTCTGAAATTTCTCTTATAGACGCATGACGGTGTCGTGCTTTGAGGAGTCGTCAGGAAGGTTATCTGTATCCTGAAGTGCGGCATGTGCCGAGCATTCCTCCCAGCGGGCTTTCCGGTAGAATCGAAGTTTCTGGTCGTCAGGTTTGTTTGGTTGGTTGGTGAGGAGTGATATGATGACTGTGTTGCGGTCACTGTCGTGTGTTGAAGGCAGGACCCTCCCAAACGAGTTGGGATGCTAGTGTGGGGAGCAGATTGATAAATTGATGGCGGTTTCACTTTCGAGGGTGATCCGGGTGGGTTGTCTGTCGTTGAGGAGGACAAGGTTCTGAGTGTATATGGTGTTGGCTACTATCACTCCTCTAGGGTCTGTTCTCACCCATCCCCACACTTCGTGGTAGCTGGATAAAGTCTCTAAGAAGGAGCACGGGAGAGGGCAGTTGGTTAAGCAGTTCAGTCATTAGTGCCTCCGGGAAATCGTGGTTTTGTGACGTGTCGATAGATACCACTGTTATTGGTCTCCATACGCATATCTTCACAGCGACAGCTTGGAGTTCTGTCCTCAGGGGAAGGGGGTGATGAGGTATACTTTTATGGATCATGAGCACCACTCCGCCGTGAGTAGCCGCATTAACGTAGCCGTCGCGACGATGTATGACGTATTGAGGAATTGTGATGGTGGCGGTCTCATGGAGATTGATCTCATGGAGACCAATCACAAAATGTTTATGAGTGGAAATTGTGGAACATATTTCGTATTATTTTGTTTCCAAGTCCCTAGCAATCCCATTGCAGTTTTGTACTGCTGTTCATTTTGAACACGGTTCAGACCTTATGGTCTGGAGCGGTCGTGTGGTTTGTAGGACTTTGGTGGTGTTCGTGTCAATGAGAGGTCGCTGAGTTTGGTTCAGTAGCGTTACTGCTAGAGAGGAGCGTTGAGGTCGTGATATTAGATTGTGTTGACGATGCACGAGTGTCGTCTCAGGAGGTGGGCTTGCTTGGGTAATTACCTGCATCGGTATAATTTTTATTACAGCGATTTGGGTTTTCATCGTGCCAATTTGAATAGCTTGTTTTTGTGTAAGCCTGCTGCAATCTTTTGGTATGATTGTTTTTCCTTCTTGGTCTACGTGCTTTGAGCAATCGCGCTCATGCCTCATGGAGGCATGAGCAGTAGTAGCACGTACGGTGGCGGGCTGTGCCAAGGCCGTCCTTTCTGACATGCTCGCCAGCGAACCACTTACAACGTTGGGATATGTACGCTTGCAGTATTTGATGACGTGGTCGTGGTCAAGGAATTTATTGCACATTGCAGGCTATGTCGTCACTTGGTACGTTCTTGTTTTTCCGTGTTCGCCCTGGACTTCTATGAATTCCGGTGCGTCAGCTCTTGGGAAAGTAATTTGATATCCGGTGGAGTGGGTGTTTCGTAATTTTATTCGTTTGCTAGAGAAATTTCGGTAACTCCGTAATCCTTTGTTAATTTGCTGCTAAAGCGCTTAGGTTAGTGGAATTTGAAGTGTTTATAATTCGTCTTGTAGCGTTGAAGAACGGATGGATTTCGACAGTTACTTGGTGTTTGTCTACGTGGGTATTTCTTGTACAGCGTTACTTTGCTAGAGTTTTACGACGTTGGTCAAATCTTTCCCTGTCGTTCGACGGGTTTTGATTTACCTCCTAACTGCTGGGAGAGTGAGGTAATCCCAGAGAATGGAATCGTTGAGGGAGCAACTCTGCTCGCACCGCTGTCAACAAGCGTTATCAGGAAGTAGGTAAAGAATGGTGCTATTTTGTTCCTTTTCCCCTCGGTGGGAGGGTCTGCTTGGGAGGAGCGCATCGAGGTCGTCGCAGCCTCTCGTCGCTTGACCCTGTGGTCTATCTGGTATTGGAGGATTTTTCTTTCAAATTCATCTTGGGGCAGTCTTTGTGTCCCGTAGGGTGGCCGTTTACTTTGCAGTATAAGCAGTGAGATTCTTTGGATTGGCACGACAGGGCATCGTCCCGTCCGTCGTGGTCGTCTTGGGAGCAGTGTGAGCAACTCCGCTTGATGTGACAATCTCTGCTCGTGTGTCCCTATTTCTGGCATTTATAACATCACATCGGACGTCTTTCGAAGGGTGTAACCCTGGTTTTGACGTCATAAAAAGGTATGTCCATGAAGTTATTATTATTATTTAATCATTTATTTCCATCGTCTAGCAATGGGTTTTCAATACTTAGGTATAATACATCAAACTTAGTTTTCATATGCGCTATTCGAATTAGCGAAACGAGAGATAAAGTGAATTTGTGACAGCACATCTCCTGTCGGCGGCTGGTTTGTAGCTACTTCATGTTGCAAAACATAATTCACAATATATGTTATTAAGAATCTTATAAAAACCACATGGGCATGGGATTGATAAATCCGAAATGAATACATCGCAGCTCATCTCTAGTGTGCTGCTGGCCCGCCTTCATGGAACTGAATGGAATTCACAATATACCATCATACATATACACATACGAATACACATTCATATGTGCACACCTATCTACATACATGGATGACAATCAGTATAATACACATTCATGTGTGCCCACACCTACCTACATATATGGATGACAATCAGTATAATATACATTCATAAGTGCTAACATTTACCTACATATATGGATGACAATAAGTATAATTATCAAGTTATTATCAAATCATTTATTTCAATCATCTGGCAATGGGTTTTTAACTTTTAAAATAGTACATATAGAACTTTATTGCCGTAAACACTATTTAAATTAACGACAACGAAAATTAAATTTGAAATTCGCCGCTGGTTCTGATTTCATGCAACAGGCTATAAATTATAATATTATAATCAATGATCGACAGCCAACATCTTACTTGAGGTAAGAATCAGGAATGCCTTAGTAGAGTATATAGTGACGAAAACGCCCTGGAAATAGGGGTGACGAAAACACCCTGGAAATAGGGGTGACGAAAACGCCCTGGGAATAGGGGTCACGAAAACGCCCTGGGAATAGGGGTGACGAAACGGCCCTGGAAATACGTACTGCAAATATGCTTCTGTGAAGGAATTAGATGGGTCTTAATTAGTGACTCCATATATGCTTTGTGAAGGAATTAGATATAGGATGACTAGATCTTTGAACCTTTTATCGAATGTATTTGTTAGGAAGTATGTTATTTATTAATGTGTCCGACTTAGTCGCTGAATATCTCGGACACTGCAGTTTTATGTTAAGACAAATTGATCTTGTGGTCAAGTTAGTTCCTGATGGTACATAGAGATACAAGGAACGCAATTTTTTTGTGAGTCGGCCGATGTATTTGTTAGGATGTATATTATATGTTAGTGTGTCTGACTTAGTCGCTATATTTCTCGGACATTGTAGTTATATGTTTATTTAGTTCTATTCTGGTCAAGTGAGTTACTTATGGTACATAGAGACTACCCGTGACGGGTGAGGAAGAGGGGAGGGGTTGACCGGAGTCAGGCGGTGTCCAAACCGCAAATGACAATTAGCTTGATGATCTTTATATGTCAACTGTCACACAAAGATCTTATCTCGAGATATATGGTCCTCTTGGAGAATTGTTTTTCTTACGGTATCTTTCAGATTCCTTTCGGTAGCTGATTGCTTGCATTTGCGATTGCTTACGTACGGATTATATAGATGCAGGTTATTAGGTCTTGTCAACGCGATATATGATTGTATTGGAATATTTCGCACGGTATGATATATATTTCTATGTTTTTTATTGAATGACTCATTTGAATAGAAATTTTTACTGCTCAATCCTGATTTTTAGGATAATCGATGTAGTTATGCAAGAAATATGGCTATATTTTATATTGTACGAATGATATTATTGATTAAATCCACTCGGTTTGTCGCATTTAACTTTCAGCGTTTTGTCAAGATCCAATGTTAGGAACAAACAGATACGTTCACGTAGTTTTTCAGATGATTTTTTCTGTAGACAATGAAACAAGATTTATTTATACATAAATTTAATAATGAAACACACATTTAGAGTTTTGGGGATAACATTTACATTGTTTATAAAAAGCATAATACAGGTGGACAGACAAATTTTATATATATTTTCATCTGATATACATAGGTACATTTACGTTTTTTTTTATTGGTTTCGTTTCTTTCCAATGCATATTTTCAATGGGTAGTTAGGTGGACAATGAGACAAGTTTATTAGTATATATATTTTTTCATGAACATATGAGCACACAAAGATTATTTTACATTTATATGATCATTTAGAGGATAAAACCTGATGAGGTACATGTGCTTTCATCATAATTTGCAACCTTAGTGTGCGAATGGCCCTGTTTGCACCAGCCTGAAGGTAGGATTGCAGGCAAGGTTCTGTGTTTCCCATCTATTTATTTCATATGTATATATTATCTATAGGAATAGTATGGTTTATTTGTCTGATTATTGATGAGTTTAGGTATGTATTGTCGGGTGATGCAGCACCCACGGTCGAGAATCTATCGACCCCATATTGCATTACCCAGTTTTGAAACAGTAATATCAGTGTTCCATTGACGCGGTTTTCCAATATCAAAAATACCTGAACGATATGGATTTAGTGTAAATTAAAATATTATGTTATGTATACTTAGTAATGATCGATCGATTAAAGTTGAATTTGTATTGTTTCGGAATTTCGATCAGTTAACTCATACAGTTTTAGGTATTTTAGGCTTGAAGCACCCATGTAGCAAGCTATTTCAGGCATAATTGCTAGGTTGTTGAATTATTGTGGTAGTTTTTATATGTATATATGACATCTGTTACGATTTAGCCGTAGTTACTTTAGTTAAAGAGATGTTAATATTTCCCTGTTTTGGACTGATTGTATGCACTTTACCGTATTTACTATAGGTTTCAGTTACGTCGCCTGCAGGTCTTGGTATCTTATTCACTTTTCTTATTTGTTTGGTTAAATAATAGTTCATTCTCATTCATCACGTTTTTAATGTATGTTTTGGGTATGGTAGAGAATTAATCTTCTTGCTTTAATTTATCTCGTGAGTTTTAGTATAGGTCTTTCAGTTTTGTAGGTTCTCTGTTGAATTTCCATCTTCAATGCAATCTGTTGGTTATTTATACAATTTAGGATATATTACGTATGTATCTACATTATAGAACATCATTTCAGGTCTAATTTAGTTACATATTGCTCATTTTTAGTGTTTCATATATCTTCTTTCATCCTGTTACAATATTTGACATACGATTTCTTCTATGTATTTTATATATCTTCTTTCATCCTGTCACAATATTTGACAGACGGTTTCTTTCAATTTTGGTCTTGCTGTTAGGGTATTGTATATTTATTGTACGACCATTCCTCAATATTTAGGAGGAGTTAGAGAGACCCCTAGGCAAAAGCTCATTCTGTTTATGCTCGTTTGTGTAAATGGACCGATTTATTAGGATGGATACCATAATGTAGTACAATTTTTATGTGAATGATAGCAGAGTAGAGAACCTTATTTAGCTATTTTATATATGTTCCTGATATTATGTTTTTTCTTCTCCACGAGAATCATAGGATTGTAATTTTAAGAGGTGTATGTCCGTACTGCATTTTGGTGGAATTTTCGTCATTGATCCCTAGCAAATGTGTAGTTTAACGTTTAGATGATAATTTATTGGATGGATGGGTCCTAGTATAGAGGTGGTTTATACTCTTTGGTTGTCATTTTTGGAGTTCATCCATGTTCAACGGGATGTATCTTTGTTCGAGGCAGTTCAGAGACGATGGGTTAACAGATGCGAGGCACGTCTGTGGCATCGTATCATGACTGTGTGTTACTTCTAAATTTGTTATATATCAGTGGTTGATTGCCGAGAAGTGACCTAGTTAAGCATTATAGAGTTCATTTATATGACACAGTAGCCTTGGATTTGTACTCCCAGAGGCATAGCATCAGTTAGGTCTAGGAATTTATTATAGATTTGAATGGTATGATAGTTTAAAATAACATTTTTCATATCAACTCAACGTTAAATGTCAGTTATTTTCGGTATGACTTATGTTAGTATACAATCTTAGTCATGAACCAGATCACGCCGGATATTGGAGTAGGATTCATCGTCTGTGTGCGGTAGGATACACCGTACATAATAGTTAATCGTTGTTGCTTAGGCTAGAGTAGAAAATCTTATTTAGCTATTTTTTTAAATGTTGGTGTATATTTTGATTTGATATCATAGGAATATATCTGTATTCGATATAAATTTGCCTATTTTCATGGGATGTTGGGTATAAAATACGCTTATTTGGATGTAATTATTCAAAAATTTGGTTTGTTTCCCCTCTCGACATTGGATTTGGGTCCGGTTCCATATCACCTCGGAGAAATATCCTACCGGATTTGTGTTGAGTGTTAGTGTTGAAATTCTTCAATAATTGAATGTACATCTCAATTATGTTATCAAATCGCAGGTTTTTGCAGGATGCTTATTCCCGCAAGTCTTTTCTTTTATAAATGTTTGTATTTCGTTTGCACTTCAGACACTTAGAAGTTTTTGATTAATTCAAGCTTTTGTTATGAGACTGCATTCCCATTCAGAATATTTGACTTATTAAACCATTCACCAGATCCACTTCAACAATTTTCACTGAAGGTATGTAATGATGGCCATAATCCTAACTCATTCTAACCTAAAATCACCAAGGGTTGTATACTATCCCCCGTTTCATACTTATGTTAGGTATTTTTTCTTCATTGATTTAACCCTTCATCCTTATCAAATCTATCCACTTGACCCTGTAGTTTTACCAATCTTTAGCAGATTGTGTGCCTACATTTATACAGATATTTTTTCACTTCGCTTGTTACAAGTCCAGTAATATCGACCAGTCCCGAGTAATGTTAGGTCATCGCTCGTTTGTGGACTTTCGAGTTCAAAACGTTTATGTAAGCTTACCCCATACGTCAGTGAGTGTTACGAATGTTGAAGCGTTAGCAAGATTTATGTACGGTTTTCCTGTTGGATTGTGATTTTTTGTAGTGTTGGACGTTTTGCTCCTACCATTTTCGTCGATTTTATCAAATATTGAATAAATCCACTCTTACATTTTTTCATACAGATCTGCAAGTAGAGTATATAGAAGCAAGAACGGCACTAAAAATTAGGAGCAAGAACGGCACTAAAAATTAGGAGCAAGAACGGCACTAAAAATTAGGAGCAAGAACGGCACTAAAATTAGTGAGTATGTATATTATTTGTGAAGGATTTAGGATATATGTTATTTATGAAGGAATTAGGATATATATTATTTGTGAAGGAAATTAGATTTGGCTATAATTAGT
>SDVV010009770.1:0-16552 GCA_016164225.1 Gammarus roeselii | reverse complement strand
ACACGTTTCGTCATAGAATAAACAAAAAATGAACATTCATATCTTAAAATTTTGTTTACAAGTGCTGGAAGAAGAAATCTCCGAAGATGATATGAGTCGGTTCGAATAAATATTGACTAGTGTGGAAAAAATAACAGTTATCTCAGAATGGATAAACAAGAATCAAAAGAGTGGGAGATATCATTCATAAATGTATGCAGGAAAAAGGAAGTCTGCTTTGGGAAACTAATGTGGACGATTTACATCCGTATGTAAGTAAGTTTAGGAGGGGGGGAGGGGGAGGGGATATGAGAAGCAAATCTCGAGTAATTTATATGATCCAAGGGTAAAATCTTCATCATGATTGTAATACAGCTGAGGTAGTGGACAGCAGATTATACCTAAGAACAAAAGAGAAACTGGAACGTATGCAAAATTTCTCAATGATGAATCTCAGAATGACTTTGAATTGGAAAAGATTCGAATTATTAAGTTCAAGAAGAAGAAGTAATACATTTATTGACACACGGGAACGGAATAGCCTTCGGTATCCTCATCAAAGATATGATGGAGTATAAGACGGATTTTGAGAGTATACTGAAATATAGTGATGAAAAGTACTGTTGGATGACGAACAATGCCATATAAATATCAAAAACCAGGTAAATGATATTGATGATGACAGCAAGGTCTGTAAATAATGCTAATAAATACTAATAAAAATTATGTATGTTCGCAATGAAATGTTTATATTATCCTAAACTCGAAGGTTAAGTAATGAATTGTGAACATCATGACAGTCGGAGGTAACATCGAATCTTCGAAATCAGTAGAAAATATTTGTTACAAGAGTTGAAATGATGCCAGAAAACCTAGCTCGAGGTAAATAATCTAGATGTGTTACAGAATATTATGATATAAATCAGCGTCCGATCAGATCTTGAAACGAAGTCATCGTTAAGGATAAGAAAAAATATGGGAAAGAGAAAAATGAAAAAATTCAGAGATGCAAGTTGTCAAAAGTTGTAGAGTTAAGCGGAGATATTGAAGTAAATTAAGAAAAAACATGATGTGGGACTATGTGTCCGTTTGTATGAAACTGAATACAAATTTGAAATACTTGTAGCATTCAATCCATCCAAGTTTGAAAATGGGGGATTCTCTGGTAACATAAATGACTTGAGAGTGACAACGAAATAAATAACATGTTTGTTAGAGTGATATTTAGAGTTGTATGGAGGGGTTCATATGTATATATCAATGACTGAATACCGTACGTAAGGTCAGGTCAGGTTATGATGGGAGTGAATAATATGTTAAAGTGACGTAGAATTGTGTCAAAATCAAAATAATATGAATTACCCGTAACATTCAAACCATCTAAGATTGATAATGGGTCCTCTCTGCTAACTCATATGGGATGAGAGTGACAACAAAATAAATAGCACATATGCACTTCAACAAAATGAAGCCACTTCAATGTAACAGATTGAAGTGGCTTCATATGTATAGAGTCGTTTGGAGGGCTTCATATGTATATAGCAATGACTGAACACCATACATAAAGTTAGGTTATGTTTGGTTTTGATGGGTGTGAATAGGTTAGATCGAAATGTAGAGCCAAGTGGAGAGGATGAAAATGAATATATCATAAATCGATAAAAAAGTAACAAATTTATGCACGAAGACTCGATCGATATTATATAATTCCTGGATAGAAAGGGATAGGATAGGTTAAGATGCTTAGTTCTTTTCACCTATCATGACGCGAAGGTGGTCCACAGTAAATATCTTGTAACAATAACAAGGGATTTTGTTCTAATGGAAAAAAAACATATATCAGAGTTAAAGTGCCTCAGATGTTAACCGATCCTGTATATGCAATCAAATTGTATGTGTGTGTGTGTATGTGTGTGTCTACATTATATTGGTAGCTATCCCTGTATACGACGTCATTATACCGTGCCCCGGTCCTGGATATATGCGTACAAAGCGTGAATGTGTGTACCTGGTGTGTGACATTAGAAGAAAAACTACAAAAGATAAAGTCGTGTGGGAGGGATTTGATATGTACATCGCACAAAATAATGACTAAATATCATACATATCCATCAAACTTGAATGAAAATATATAATTATTTGTTAGAATGACTAGATCTTTGAACCTAACATCACGTAAAACTGACCCACATTAAAAAAATGTAACAGATTGAAGTGCATTAGTTCTCTTGGATCCTACCTGCTGAGTCTCATCCGAACATGTAACAGAGCTATCGATAAATTCTGGAATCCAAACATCTGCAGAAGGTTTTTGCTGAATTAAATTGGAGAAAAATGTATTCAACTGCTTTTGATATGATAAATATACAGCCCTAGTGGAGAGATTCATACATATCAATATCATACGTAACCATCAAACTTGAATAAAAATACATAACTATTGGATAGAATAGGTTAAGTTGCCTAGGTAATGATGTATTCGTCATTGTATGATAACCCATTTTGCATTCATCAATATTTGATCTATGTTATCGTACATTGAAATATATTTCGCTAATTATGTACCCTAGACATGGTTTATATCCTAGATCTTGTGGATTGCGGACCTTACGATGCAGATCTGTATGAAAAAATTGTTAGAGTGGATTTATTCAACATTTGATATAATAGACGATAATGGTAGGAGCAAAACGTCAAACACTACAAAAAAAATCATATTCCAACAGTAAAACCGTACATAAATCTTGCTAACGCTTAACATTCGTAACACTCACTGACGTATGGGGTAAGCTTACATGAACGTTTTGAACACGAAAGTCCACAAACGAGCGATGACCTAACATTACTCGAGACTGGGCGATATTACTGGACTTGTAACAAGCGAAGTGAAAAAATATATATATAAATGTAAGCACACAATCTGCTGAAGATTGGTAAAACTACAGGGTAAAGTGGTTAGATTTGATAATGATGAAGGTTAAATCAATGAAGAAAAATACCTAACATAAGTATGAAACGGGGAATAATATGCAATACTTGGTCATTTTAGGTTAGAATGAGTTAGGATTATGGTCATCATTACAGACCTTCAGTGAAAAATGTTAAAGGGGATCTGGTGAATGGTCGGAAAAGTCAAATATTCTGAATGGGAACGCAGTCTCATAACAAAAGCCTGAATTAATCAAAAACATCTAAGTGGCTAAACTGCAAACGAAATACATACATTTATAAAAGTAAGACTTGCGGGAATAAGCATGTAGCAAAGACCTGCGATTGGATAACATAATTGAGATGTACATTCAATTATTGAAGAATTTCAATACTAACACTTAACACAATCCGGTAGAATAGTTTTCCAAGGTAATATGGAACCGGACCCAAATTCAATGTCGAGAGGGGAAACACACCAAATTTTTGAATCATTTCATCCAAATAAGCGTATTTTATACCCAGCATCCCATGAAAATAGGCAAATTTATATCGGATACTGATATATTCCTATGATATCAAATCAAAAATATACACCAACATCTAAAAAAATAGCTAAATAAGATTTTCTACTCTACCCTAAGCAACAACGATTAACTATTATATACGGTGTATCCTACTGCATCCAGATGATGAATCCCACTCCAATATCCGACGTGATCTGGTTCATGACTAAGATCGTATACTAACATAACAGCCATACCGAAAATAACTGACATTTAACGCTGAGTTAATGTGAAAAATGTTATTTTATCCCATCATACCATTCAAATCTTTAATAAATTCCTAGACCTAACTGATGCTATGCCTCTGGGAATACAAATCCAAGCCTACTGTGACATAAAAATTAACTCTATAATGCTTTACTAGGTCCCTTTTCAGCAATCTATCACTGATATATAACAAATTTAGAGGTAACTTACAGTCATGATACGATGCCACAGACGTACCTCGCATCTGTTAACTCATCGTCTCTGAACAGCCTCGAACAAAGATACATCCTGGACATAACCAAAATCTAGACAGATGTACAGTGGTCAAGAATGAGTCTCAGAGAGTGTGTGGCCATAAAAAGCTTGGGTTCTGTTTACTGATGACTTAAGTGAAACGCTACTAACCTATGAAACTCAAGATCGACGTCTACAAGAACGTACATAATTCACGTTGAACATGGATGAAGTCCAAAATGACAACCAAAGAGTATAAACCATCTGAAGGAAATTACCTTCCAACCAAGTCCAAAACAGGGTTAATTGACATTTCTTCACCCAATATAACCACGGCCTAATCGTAACAGAATGTCATATATACATATAAAATACCAAAATAATGCAATTGCCGACCAATTGTGCGTGAAATAGGATGCTATATGGAAGATGCCAACCTTAAATATCCTAAAAAATCCTCCAACTGTATGAGATAACTATTTAAAACTCCAAAACACAATAAAAAATCAACATAAATCAACCGAACATTACTATGTATACATAACACAATCTAATGGGGTAGATTGAATTTCGTAACGAAACTGCTGTATCAACCCAAAATACAAACATCTACCCGCCAACTACTATACTAATAAACCATACTATTCGTATAGATATTATATAGATATGAAATAAAAAGATGGAAAACACAAAACATTACCTAAATTCAATTTCAAGCATCCAACGAATTTCCGAATGAGTCAATTATACTTTTGGGTGATTCTCCTCTAGGAATGTTTCAGTCACTTGTACTTATGTGATCTTTTTCTATGTGTGCAAAAGGCTCACAAAAGAGACAAATGAATGAAGCAGTTACTGCAGGAATAAGTAAAACATACCGCAAGGGTACTGATAAAATACCGGAGAAAAAAAAACAATAAACTAATTGAATCTATGCAACGTGTAAATTGATCGATATCGAACGCCGTATAAATGTTACCAAGGTTGAAAAAAATCATCATGAAGGTGTCCGGAAAGTGTGAGCTTTTTAATCTTTAATACTACATATAAATTGTTATGTAACTGTTATTATCAATAAAAAATTATCATATAAATGTATGTTGTCAATATCCCAAACATTTAGAGGACCCAACATTGAAAATGCATATATGCAACATGACATGCAACGAAGTTGCAATACAATATACCCGAGCATTGAAATGCTAATACCCTTATGTAACTAAAAATAACAATTAAATATTCCGAAAGCTGTCCGAATGTCCGGTTGCTAAAACCACTTCCTTCCGCTACCTTTCGCCCGCTGACTCTAGATTGCATGCATTGCGCCGGTAACCCCCGTCACTACCCCACCCAAAAGTGACTCTAGAATGCCGTTTTCACGCCCCGATCTACTACTAATGCTTCAATTTTGTAGTATTACTAGCAGAGCCGTGAAGTACGTAGACCTGGGATGGGCACAACAGTCCATTCTAGTAATGCTTCAATTTCAAAGTACTATCAGTACCTCTTGTATTCGCTGCTCAAATTGTGAGGGCTGCTAGTTGCTGCAAAGCTTCATCCGAAGTTATTGCCCCCCTCTGCGGCTGCTGGGCTCCCATCGTTCAAATTTAGAACGGAGGTGGATCAGACTCCCATTGCTGTTAAGCCGTTGTTTTGAATGCATTGACGTTGTTACTATTTGCCACATCGTGTGACAAGCGGTTACAGATTGTTGGTATTTTGATATGAAAAAGTCCTCGACGACTGATGTTCTGAAAGGTTTCAACTGAAGCTGACCGTCACCTGAGAAAAATGTCTGGATATGAAAGTGTGCAATGGAGACCATTGCACACCAATTTTTGATCTGATTGAATATTACGAAATGAAAATACACATATAAGTTGCTCAATGAGTGTGCAATTGTGTATCCTTCGTTCTGAATATGGATAGGAAAGAAGTGTATATCCAGAAACAGTGTATTAACAATGGCTTACGGAGTGTCCATTGACGACGATTGCACACTGTTAAACGAACTGTGTAGTTTTCACCTAAGGTTTATTCACACCCGACCAACGGCCGAGCCCCAGTGTTATCATCATTACTTTTACCGACCTATAAAGGTATTTCGGCCAGCACCTCCATAAAGTACAATAACGCCTCGACACGAACAGCCTAACAAGGAACTAACAGCTGCTAGCCTGTGTCTGCAGCCTTCCTCTTACAATCCCAACTGTCACCTCCGGTGCTAAAGTGTCAAATATAGCGGCGCGTACTGACGCTAAAAACTGCTACTTTAGATGCGTGTCTAATCCGAAATTGTTACAATACCCTGTATGTAGCTTGCCTGGCCTAACCACGCCACATGTTCATTGTCAAATGCCCGCAAGAGAACGGTCTCTTCCACGTCCTCAAAACAAGCCCAGCCATCTGGCTTTCCAATACGACCCGCGGTGTTTTGACCTGTTCCACAGTATATAAGCTCTGCATGTTGCTGAGCCATCAGATTAAACTAGGAGGTCACGATCTCCCTCAGCGTCTCTCTCTTCAATCTTGTCCACCTCATCTGACTTCCCCATAACGCGTTCAAATTGTATTAGCTCGTGAAAAGAACCTCAAACCTAAAACTCTATTTTGCCAATCGCCTAGTTGAATAAACGACTGCGAAGCTCGACGAGTTTATTTCCTCAAACACTAGTTTCCTCCAGCGAGAATAGAGAGACAAGTTTTACACTGGCGCTGCGGACAGGGTTTAGGTTAGTCAGATTGGGAGTAGTATCCCGAATAAAAACGCCTCTAAAAGGTGAAGACGACAAGAACAAACCGGCTGAGAGGACAACATCGCATCCGACTACAAACCAGTTGAGAGGAGAGCATCACATCCGACTACAAGAAGCAGAAGGAGCAGCAACGGACAACCCGTCGAACTCCAGAAACTTTGAGTATATGTGTGTTATGCACGTTAAACCTTAACATTTCTGGTGAATCGTGAATACATAAAGTGAAGTGTGAAATATAAAAAGTGAAGTGCTAAAGTAACTTTATATTAAAGTCAGTAACTCTTGAACAACAAAATGACGATTAATCAACTCACAGTCTTACAGGACTTACCGAAATTCACCGGTAATCCTAAAGTAGGCGAAGCGCACTTCAAACCCGATATTGACGCGCGTACATTCATGAGAACCGTCGAAAACCATTTCTTACAGAATAACGTAACAGCAGACGAAAAAAAACTCAACATTTTGTTCTCCTTAATCGATAAAAAGAAAGGAGACGCGATTCAATTACTCACCTGTTACGCTGGCAGACATGTCACATTTAATGAAGTTAAATCCGAGTTTCTCAATATGTACCCGCCTTTCAAGGTTACTGAATTCCGACACGCCGCACGAGCATTGCTAGGAACGACACTCACGCCAGACAATATGGTCTGCGGTATGACCTCTCTAGAAAATGCGTCGCGTGCCGTGGCAGAGGCCTACCTTAAAAATGAAGCTCTTACCAAGGGAGACTTCAGCATGGGAACCTTATTGGCTAATACCATCCCAGTTCTGCCTCCGCCGGCTACTAGCGCCTCTACTTCCGCTTCCACTTCGATATTAACTGCCTCGCCGATCTCTTTGCTTAACGTCGTACAGAATTTTGTGATGCACCTCTTTGTAGCCTCTCAAACGGCGAACAAAGTGTATGACAAACTGTCAAACTTCGGTCCTAGGAACTCTTCTACGAGATTCATGTCCGAAACAGTGAAAACTGTTGAGCAACATAAGTTGCTCACGGCGACTAAAAAACAAAGCAACCCGGACGAAGTCATTTGGCAGGCCCGGCATCCAACACCCCCGGTCAACTTAGCGCTCCCGCCCCCCTCCTCGTCGGAACTAAGAACGGCAACTCGCGCAGTTAATAACAATCGATCGCCGATAACGTGTTCCAACTGTGGGAAAACCGGTCATGTTAGAAGGGAATGCCAGTCGTGCGCATTTTGTAAAAAAATCGGGCACACTGCTAAGCAATGTGAAACCCGGCTAGCTCAAGCAATCGGAAAATATTGTGACAAATTTAAGATTAGAAACTCTCATAACACCATCGAATGTGCGCGCGATTCTCGCGTGCAGCCACGAAACGTCCCACAGACTCACGTACGCAAAGCACAGGCCGATGTGCCCACGACAGACCAACAAGATGTACCTGCAAGACCGGACATCGACGGTTGGGACACGAATATATATGAGGTGAATGCCAAGCCTAACCAGTACTGACTAGGGACTCCACACCCTAAGGAACGGAACGGGAATAGCATGAATGTCCCGCGTTCAAACGTCGAAATTAATGGATTAGAACTGAAAGCATACATCGATACAGGAGCTACTACGACGCTCGTAGCTGACTCCGCGCTCAGAACTGAGGTCTACGACTTGGAACCCTATAGTGGGCAAGTATGAGATGCACATGGAAGTCAAATTCCTAAACTAGGACAAGCAATAGCTCAGGTGGAGACACCTGCGGGATGTTTTAACACCCGTGTACTAATCTTCAAGAAGAATGACCGTATAAAACATGACCTGCTGATTGGCATGAATATTCTAAGGCATGCGGTCATAGACTTTCATAGTAAGAGACTACGTTTTCTCTTGACGCTTACACGACTAGCGAGTCGCCCACAAACCATGTCCTCAGATTCACTTTAAAAAACTGTGTAATCAGAGGTGGCTCTCCCGCGAAAGTCGCTCATGCCGCGAAGGAGAGTGAAAGTCCACCCGACTGCAGTAAGGTCAAGAACACAGCAGTGGACGGTGCATCGTCTGACGAACCGGTTCTGAACAAACAGGGTTTGCCAGAGCGAGCAACCGCGAGCTATATGAGTCAAGACCAGTTCCAGACAAGTTTTAGCGTACACTTACGTACGGACGTAACGATACCAAGGAACACGATGATGTTAGCTACGGTTAAAAGTAATAAACAAGTACGGAACGGACGAGAGATAGTACTACATCACACTCACCTCAACCCTGCAGTAGCTATAGCTGGTGTACTGACTCGAGTGGAGGACAAAAATATTAAGGTCCAGTTCGCAAATCTGAGAGAAAACCCAGTGATTTTGAAAAAGGGTACGAAACTGTGTAATACCGAATATCTAACACCCGAAACTGTACTCATGGCACAGACAGCGGAGCCTGACTTGCCCGCGGACGATGGCTATAAAACGCTAACGCCAGAGGACATTAGTGCGGTGACCCCAACGAGACAACAGCCCTGCTGGAAATATTGAACCGTCACAGAAACGTCTGTTGGCTCCCCAGTGAACCTTTAGGGAAATACACGGGAGACCAGTTGGAACTAAATCTAAAAGAAAATATCGTGGTGAACAAAGCACCGTACCGAATACCATACGCGTTTCAAGATAAACTAGACCAAGTAATTAAAACTATGCTAGATGAGGGAACTATCTCGTGTTCAACGTCTTCCTATAACAGCCCATTAATCATGGTCAAACGTGGTAACAGTGACATAAGGACCTGTATAGACTACAGGGAATTAAACAGAATTTTACAGCCAATTTCGTATCCATTACCTCGCATTTCTGACGTACTCAACTCCTTGGGTCAATCTACTTACATTAGTACGCTAGATCTCGCTAGCGCGTATCACCAGTGTGAGATTCACCCAGATGATCGCGAAAAAACGGCTTTCACTGTAGGAAGCAGCAAATACGAATGGAACCAAATCCCATTTGGTCTTCAGAGTGCACCCGGATTTTTTGCCCGCGTAATTATTGAAGTACTCTACGATACTCTAGGTCCGCAATGTCTCGCGTACATGGACGATATCATCCTATTCAGTAAAACCGCTAAGCAACACTTGGAAACGATCAAGAGCGTCTTACAAAAACTGAGCGAAGCCGGAATCAAACTAAAAATACAAAAATGTCACTTCTTTGCCAACGAGGTAAAACTCCTCGGATATAAAATGACTAAAGAGGGCATGACAATGACCGATGAGCGAGTAGCTGCAATTAAGATGATGCCCATGCCGACAAATAAAAAACAAACCCAATCTTTTCCTGGGGTTGTAAATTATTTCCGCCTGTTCGTCCCCAAATTCGCAGAAATCGCGGAACCGCTTTACGAACTACTACGAAAAAACGCAACGTTCCTATGGACTCCGGCGCAGATGACTGCGGTCGAAACGCTCAAAAAGAAGTTGTCCCAGGCTCCGATAGTGAAGTTTCACAAACTACCACTTACCGTTTCATCTTTACACGGACGCCTCGAATTTCGGTATAGGCGCCGTACTAATGCAAAAGCACGAAGGACGATTACACCCCGTGGCTTACGTATCTAAAACTCTCAATAGCGCGCAGAAAAACTATTCGACTACGAAGAAAGAGGCCTTAGCCCTCGTATATGCACTCGAACAGTTCAGGCACATAATTTTACTATGTATCATACGCGTGTACACTGACCATAAACCGTTGTTAGGTGCTCTAAGGAAGCCCACGAAAGATGACTGTTTGCAAAGATGGGCCCTATTGATCCAAGAATACGGAATTAACATCCATTGTGTAGAAGGCAAAGACAACATCTTTGCGGATGCCCTATCAAGACTACCAGTTGACACAAGCAGCACTAACCACTTAACTACAAAGCTCCATGAGGACCTTCTCGCGCAAAACGAGATCTGCAATGCCGCTCTACACGACTACATCCCCGAGAAAGTCCCATGGACCGAAAAGGAACTACGAAACGCGCAACGGAAGGACTCCTCGTGTCGTCAGCTATTTGGACAGCTAAGAAACGACGGTACCCATTCAAGTAACCCAGACACGGAGAAGCCTATTTCCAAGGATATCCTGTTAAACAGTAAGATAATTAACGGCGTACTCTACATAGTACGGAAAATAAAGAGAGGAACCCTGAGTGATGAATTCCTCGTACCATATCTTCCCCCCAGTTTTCTGCCACAAGCATTCAAAATAATACATACCGTCACAACTGCACGTCACAAAGGACCCGAACGAACGCTCAAAATGTTCGTTAGAAACTTTTATAACTCGCAAGAACGACACCAAATAACCCAACTCTGTGATGAGTGTGAGTTGTGCCTCCAATCAAAGAAAGTACCCAAACCAGTTTCCATAGAAAAATACCCTGTACCCATCAGACCCTTTCACACCATATCGTCTGACATCCTTGGTTCTCTGAGAATAACAAGACGGAAACCAGTGCATATTGACGATCAGAGATTATACGACTAGATACACGATCCTTTTTCCTTTGAAACAAAAGGATACTGATTCAATAATAGAAGCCCTAAGACAGGTTAATTCCAATCATAGCGCAAGCAGTGTCCTGATTACGGATAATGCCCCAGAGTATACCTCCGAGAAACTGAGTAACTTCCTGAAATACTAAAACACCAAAAAGGTGGAAATAGCTCCATACCACGCCGCTTCACAAGGACTCTCAGAACGCATAAATCGTGAAGTAAACAAACTATTGAGAATTTACACCAATCAACTAGCAGTTAACGACTGGGATAAATTATTACCAGCAATACAGTTAACAATTAACAATACCTTTGATAGTAGAATAAGAGAGGCTCTATTCTACTCTCTGTTCGGCTATGATTCTGCAACTGCTACCCGCACGCCTCTCAAACTACAGTATAGTGAAGATGAGCTACATCAATATATGCAACGCTTGCAAGAAGTACGAACTCACTGTAGAGACACTCTTCTCACCGCCCAGACCTTCTACACAGCATACACGAACGCTGGGAGAAAAGAGAAACCCATCTTAGTGGGAGACTGGGTGTACGCTACCCTTTGACAGATCTCTAAGCATAAGCTAGACTTGCCTGTTCACGGACCCTTTCTAGTGAACAAAAGCAAAGGGAAAGCGTGGGAACTCCAAGAAATCGCCACGAAGAAAACATATATAGTTCATCCCGACTATATAATTACACGGCAACAGCCATGTTCCTCGCCACCTCCCTTGACCTCTACGCAGACCGCTACACCAACAGTTAGTAGACCGCCACACAAACCGGTTCCAGCACGAGTCCAGCCAGTGAGAGCCTGCAAACGGGCCTAGTCACCTACCAGAAAGATAAGCAAGGACAAGGTCAACGCAGCCGCACACCGACCCCCGCTGCAAGCCATCGCGCCTGCACTGCACCACACCTTTTCCTGCACTGCACCACTGCAGCCGGCCACGCCTTATCTTTGTATAGTTTAAGTAACCGTTCCTATCGTTTTGTTCGGAATAATTAATTTACCATGTAGCCTTTAGGAAAGTAAGTAGGAAGTGCCATTCGATGTTACTTAGAATAACCACTGTTGTACCAAAACTCTTGAGTAATGACAGTTAATTACGTAAGGTATTAACCCCCTAATATATCTGTTAAAGATTCCCTACGTATCATGGGACTACTGACCTTTCTACTAGGAGCTGTGGCTCTCGCTGCACTGACTCAAGCAGGCCCTGTATTCCGGGAGAACATCCCTAGAGCAGCAGCAGCGATTATGGAGACCCAGGCTGTCACTGTCAATCCTTGGCCCGGATATGCCCACATTCCAGGTGCGTTCCTTTTATCCCGAGTAAACCTCGGCTTTATCAATATCACTTGCACTAAGTACTCATCTGATTTGGACGCTGCCACTCAAATAGCCAAGGTGTTAGCAAACACTAAATTAGTTGGAGGAATACGAAATCAATTAAACCGATACGGATACACGTTCCTAAAGTTAGAGACTGAATATCTGAGTACCCTGCATTATATATTTGATTTGTTACTTTGTGACGGCCGAGAAAGTGAACTTTGGACAATATTCTACGCCTTTCGCGACCAAGCTACAATAGTCTGGACTGTGCTGAAAAAGGCAGGAGTAACTCAACGTACGGATAATACTAGTCTCAGTACTCAATCGGACGCCTCCATAATTGGACTAAATATTACTACTCCGATTAATGCCCCCTCCTTGATAAACTACTGGTCCGAGGTAAGGCCCTTACGGCCAGGAAGACAAAGACAACCCTGGAATCCGCTCGTGATTGGATTAGGTTTAGGATTCCTGGGAAGTTACTTAGTTTCTAAAATTTTCGATACCAGTAATCATGGCGACGTCGACGCCCTAAACAGAAATATCCAACAGAACAATAAACTCATTAAATTAACTAACGAGAGACTTGACATGTTGTCCCAAAACGTGACTGATTCCTTTGAGGCAGTGAAGAAGGTGCTTAATAAGCTGGCTGAGACACAAGAGGTAGCTGACATTCATCAAGCTATTCAGTGGGATCTACACCAGCTATTAGCAAGCCTAACGGACATTCGGACTACTTTTAGATTAAGCGAGCTTACAGTATCCCTGCTCGAAGAAGGTATATTAAACACTGAATTAATTGACTTAAAATCCCTGGATAACATAATTGCAGGAGGTCGCAAGTCTTTCCCAACGTTAGACTTCCCGCTTGAAATATCCCGACATCAACTCCAATACATAGTGCAAATATTGAAAATACAAAAAGTATTACATCATAGATTCTTGATGGTCATACCTCTGACATATACAACGTCATACGACGTATTCACACTAATAGCACACCCCCTCAAACTAGATTCAACGTCGCTTGTCATCCCTGAATTACGGAGCATAATACTCAGAAGCAACAATACCTATATAATTACGGATAAAATTAACATGTACTCCATCCTAACGACTAAGCATCTGTTACTAACGGTAGAACCTATCTACTCCGATCAGAAATCTACGTGCGAATGGGAGGCTTTTAAACAGAACACAACCGCAATGTTGCAATTATGCAACTACCACAAGAGCGGATTTACGGATACTTTTATGGTAGAGACGGACCAGCTTAGACTAATCTACTTTTCAGAATCTACGAGAGTAACTCTGGACTGCCCGTCCCACCAGACGAAAGATACCCTCGTCGGACTGCATAAACTTCCTTTAGCTTGTGACGTGCAGACTGATGACTTGCTCTGGCCCACTAAACAGACGGTAACTATTAAAATCCCCGAGCCCAACAAATCCTTTACCCTTATTGTCGACTCCACTTTTCTTCCTATCATCAACGTGAACAAATCCAGTGTCGTACACTCCAGTCTCCGGGAACTGATTAAAAAGGTAAACTTAGATGACCCATTCACCATCGACTCCGATTATTATGGTTTGCAGCTAGAACAGGTTGCAACATACTCCATTTATGCCCAGACTGTTCTAACCGTAGTTGTTGTCATTAATTCCCTCTTTATAGCTTTTCTGTTCCTCAAATGGATATATCGCAGAAAACACCCCAATACTGAGTCACGTGAGTCAACTTTGCACACGCTGCAAGAAAGATTTCATGGAGCCGAGATAGCCTACGGATTAAAAAGATTCTATTCCCAAATAGGGAAGGAATACGAAGGTTCCGAGTAAGCTTACGAGCCAAAAGTGACCATATTCGAGATGAGGCACACCAACTTAAACGCAGATTTCACAGCTCCCTTGTAAACTTTCATAAGCCGTATAATGTTGATGCAGGTACCAACACGGATAGACAGGTGTATCCTCCAGCGGCCCCTGTTCCCGAACTATATCCCGCCTTGTCCCGATACACTTAAGAAACTAAATTAGAGTTTGTGTACCCCCCTTCCCCCGGCATTAGTTAAATGGCTAGAAGTAAATTCCCTTTCAACTGAGACATCAACTCAGTTTTTAACAAAGAACGCACTGGGCTGTAGTCAAATTCACCATATGTTCATAACTAACTATTATATATTTAGTGATTAATTATGGTGCACTCTTCTTGTCTCTCGCGTACGGGCTCAACTCCTTCCCGAGCTTCGATGTATCGAACTTCGGCCACAAGTGAAGTGAACGACCCAGCGACCTGCCAACGTAGTGGGCCCAGAAAACTGCGGTCGCCCATTTTCTATCCACCGCCATCAAAGAAAACACGGCATTCGTCCTCTACATGGACGACTACACTACCTGGCCTGGCTGAACGACCAAGAAGCATGTCTTCGGCCCTTATTTTCTGTCGCTTGCAAACTTTAGACTCTTAGGCAGGAACTTTTTAATCTTAGACTTAATTGATATTTCGTTGTAATATTAATTAGGGATAGAGGGTGCAGTGTTAAACGAACTGTGTAGTTTTCACCTAAGGTTTATTCACACCCGACCAACGGCCGAGCCCCGTGTTATTATCATTACTTTTACCGACCTATAAAGGTATTTCGGCCAGCACCTCCATAAAGTACAGTACCGCCTCGACACGAACAGCCTGTGTCTGCAGCCTTCCTCTTACAAACCCAACTGTCACCTCCGGTGCTAAACTGTCAAATATAGCGGCGCGTACTGACGCTAAAAACTGCTAATATAGATGCGGGTCTAATCCGGAATTGTCACAATACACTGTATGTAGCTTGCCTGGCCTAACCAAGCCACATGTTCAATGTCAAATGCCCGCAAGAGAACGGTCTCTTCCGCGTCTTCAAAACAAGCCCAGCCCTCTGGCTTTCCAATACGCCCCGCGGTGTTTTGACCTGTTCCACAGTATATAAGCTCTGCATGTTGCTGAGCCATCAGATTAAACTAGGAGGTCTGTAGCCTAAGACTCAACCTCAATATCTCCGTGCATCACGATCTCCCTCAGCGTCTCTCTCTCCAATCTTGTCCACCTCATCTGACTTCCCCATAAAGTGTTCAAATTGTATTAGCTCGTGAAAAGAACCTCAAACTTAAAACTCTATTCTTCCCCAATCGCCTGGTTGAATAAACGACTGCGAAGCTCGACACGTTTCTTTGCTCAAACAACAGTTCCTCAAGCGAGAATAGAGAGACAAGTTTAATACCCACCTGTTAACGTTTTGTCGGTCATTAAGCGACGTTGGGAGGATTAATGTGAGCATTGAACATTGCGAGGTGTATTGATGAAACAAACAATACAATTGAATGAGTTATGTTCTTCAGCGAGCATACTGCGTCCGGTGCACACAACTTGATTATAAACTAACACAGAATAAAGTATATTGAAGACTCAAATCAGTAACGTAAATAAAATTTGAATACAAAATCCTAAATCATTTATCTTGTTAAACTATATTAATTATCACGCGTCATAATATAATCAAGCGTCATAATATACTATAACTACAAACAGTTCGAATAATCACGTTTAAAATGATCAGAAGCTTCCGAATAGACATACCGCTAGATAGATAACAAATTTTAGAGTTAGTCTTTCATCACCAGCAGCTCAGTGGCAGCGACTTCGATTCAGAAGCGACAGGTTAAGGGTTCGGATCTGGTTGCGAAAATGCACTTCTTGTTTCAGGGCACCTCTAAGTAGCGCACACTTTTGTAATACACATTTTGTAAACTGCGAAGACGGTGAGTGCCTCGCAAATGTGCATTCAACAAGCGTCGAAAAATGTAGGTCATAGGAGATTTGCAAGCGACGTTGAAGTAGGCACTGCAATGCACAGTTTTATTTTCTAAGTGTTTTTCATTTTCTTCTATTATAAGTAACTAGCCGGCGGGGCTTTCTAGCTTCAGCAAAACTGTTAAGATACCTAATGGTTTCTGTGAGCAGACACTAAAGTCCTCTTCTTTCCAGTGATATCAGCTTCAGTTATATATATATATATGT
>SDVV010009769.1:0-16553 GCA_016164225.1 Gammarus roeselii | reverse complement strand
TATGATAAAACAGTAAGCGAGCAAGCTGTCTCTAGGAAAAATTATATATTCAGGGGGGGCCCCGTTGCCCCATCCCCCTCATCCAAAATGAGGTGTAAGCATATTACTACCAGAACCGAATAAATCCAAGCCTACCCAAATACAGCAATCTGAAAGCAAAATATATGTGTATATATATATATATATATATATATATATATATTTAAGTAAAATAAACATCAATAAATCATATAAATTAGATGTTTAAAATACAAATTAGTCCCAACTACATTCGAAAAGCTGGAACCGGAAGCGCACCGGCTCGACCGCTCCTCTTCCGTCATTTCGCGCCTCTCATTAGCCACCCGTTGGTCACACGTTGGCCCTCCGTAAGTCCCCCGTAGGCCAGATAATCTTCCGACGCCGACTGTTCAGATAAGGTATGATGAGGCTCCGATAATGTGGATAAGGATCCGACAGCAAAAGTAATCAAATTGGGCCCAAAAGTGAATAATCATTACAATATCCGAGTAACATAGAGGTACAGTCAGACACCCAAAGTAATTAAATACATTTAACCATTACATTGTCCGAGTCACTAAGGGCCGTTTCGTATACATTATATCTACTGTCGCCGAGGATTCAGAAAAAAAACATATGGTAACCGAGGGAGCTTTGATAAAGGTTGAACAAGCTCTGCAAAGACCTCAAGTTCCCAACGATTGTTTAATCAACCCTCAGTGGATTAGACTCGGAAAGGCAGAACTTTTGGTACTGATGCAATGGCGTGATTTATATCCGCACCGACATATCGGACCGCAAAATTCCCCTACCTAATCTCCCAGTTCTCCAGTGAAGCATCTCAACTAATGGCAGAATTTAGTCACACCAACGCGGAGTATAGTCAAGCTATTAATCTTCTGAAAGAACCTGATGTAAGCCGCAAAACTTATTGAAGCCTACATACATGCCATTCTTGATTTAAAGGAACAACAATCAACTGCGAAGAGTCTTAGTTAATACTGATTCAAATACAAAGGACATCCATGTGGATTAGTTATACTCCAGATGAATGTGAATGACGCAGGCTTTTTTCTCATCGCTTTATTACTACGTAAGTTACCACGACGAGTTTGTGATAGAATTAACAGAGGGAGTTGCATCGACCAATGGGTCGATGCAATATTGAAATAGAGTATCTTCAGTCTCTGGATGAGCATTCCGGTACAGCTAAGTCTTTTGGCGATTCGAGCTCCAAATTCAGTACGATCGCACTAGTATTCCGAGCACGAAGAATCTACCAAAGAGGATGTCAATTTTGCAGCCGCACGGATCACTCTGCAAGTCATTGTTCGATTTTCAAGATTCCAAATAGTCGCAGAGCTCAAGTTGTTAAGTTGAAACTGTGTTTTAATTGTTTGAGGGCTGGAAGTCAGCTGGCAGCAAACTGTAGATCACAGAACAGATGTCGTACCTGCCAATGAAATCATCACACAACGCTATGTAACAGCGGGACCGGCAAGATCTCCTGGGAGGAGAAACTTAGATTCCCACCTCAGCGCGCAGCAAAGACACATGATTCTTCCAAACAGCATTCGTGTGTCTTCCAAGCAGGATGCGAGTGTCTTCCAAACAGGATCAACAAGCCATCAACCAGCAAAAAAGGCGTCTGGGACGACTTCAGCGGTGACGACCGGTAGTCAGAGTGGAGAAAATTATACTTCCATTTTACCCACAGCATTCATGACTCTTGAGCGCCTAGGAGGGTAATACGGAGTTCGAGCACTATTGGATTCCGGGTCAGAGATGTCATTCATTGTGGCTAAAGTTGTTGAACATTAAAGATTGCCTGTAGTTTATCGATTGGTGGGTTTGAAAGTAAGATTACCCCAAAAAACAAATGAAGTTGTTCGTTTTAATGTTTTTGAAGATAGTGAATATTTTCCGACCGAAGCATTTGTTGTCACCTCATTGTCCATTAAATTGTACATGCCCGTAAAGAGTTCCCTTGTGAAGCGATTTAAATGTATGAGTATTATTTTGGCCGATGATTCGAAAAGAAGCGACACGTTTTCGGACATGGAGGTACTTGTATTGGAATTTCATAACTTTGTTTATGCCAGCAAGCTTGAGGGCCTTGCTTTGATTCAGTCCAAATTGGTAGTATTGCTCGCTGGGAAACCCCAGTCATGTGTCGAGTCTGGATCTGTGGAAGCTGTCACAGTTTTGAGAATTAATTCTGAAGAACACAGCTACGATAGTACATTACGTGAATTTTGGGAACCTAATTCCGATGGTACAACTCCATCATTTGAGTCTGATACGGAGATTTAGAGTGCTAGTTTGGGTGCACTGTGTTCATTTTGATAACGAACATTTAACTGCAAGGTTGCCTTGGAAAAATTCACATCCTTTATTGCCGAGTAATTATTATCTCTCGTTCAATTGATCACGATCTAAATTGAGTGTTTTGCGGAAGAAACCTGAGCAGTTGTGTCAGTATAATAATATTAGTCAAGATCAATTGCAAAAGGGTTTGTTGAGGTTGTATAGATAATTAACGCAAGCTTTAAGGTAATTTGCATTATTTGACTCATAAAGTCGTAATCAAAAATACCGTTTCAACACCACTAAGAATTGTATTTGATGCCTCTTCTGAAGCGTCTAAAAATCAACCCAGCCTGAACGATTGCCAGGAGTGGGACCTTCTATAGTTAACGAGATGGTGTCTGTGGTGCTTCGGCTTAGAACTTTAATTTTTGCAAGGAATCCTAGCAGATTAAATGTGTTTAGAATTTGTGTGATATTTTTTGGAGCTAGATGCAGTCAATTCTTGATAAATATGAGTCTTAAATCCTTGTTGAGAGTGAGTAATATTGAAATTGCGAAGGACATTGGACAATCCCATTATGTTGCATAACATTGCACATTAGACGAATATTATCGCTGACTTATTTCAGTTTTACGGAAAGGCGATTGACTTGCTTCAGAAGGCAGGGTACACTCATAGAGAATGATGCAACTAACTAAATAATACGCGAGGACGATAAACTGGTAAAGAAATGTTATTCTCATCAAATTCTAAATGTATTGAGATTTGGCTGGAATTACAGTACCGATAGGTTGTCTATCAAAATAAGGCTAGTCTCTAATACTAAATAATTCTAAGCAAGTCTGCTAAGGTTTTCGAACCGATTGGTATTTTTTTTCCGAGTACTCGTTCCTTCTGTGCGTGCTTGAGGGAATGTTGTGTTGTGGGGTGCTCCATGAAAATAAGAATAGGGCAACGGGGATTTACTGCGAATGTTTCCCCTCTCACATCGAGAATTATAACAAGAGGGTAAACGAAATTATATCGACGGTGTACCGAAACTACATCAACGGTGAACAGTACTAAAGAGGATGTAGTATTTATGAAGAGCTAACAAGCACTGCCTACACACCTCATCTCGTCCAAACAGCTCCCAAAATCCACCCTCCTTCCCCAAATCCTCGACTTCCTGTTTACCTCTGAGCCCGCTCCTTCGGCGTGCCCAACATACCCCTCCACACTACCCTCTCTCTCACACACCAAACAAACCGCATGACTCTCTTACAGCACACACAACGCGGTGTTGCCGGTCAACCAGACTTCTGTATATCTTGCCCTGCCCTGTCCTGCCTATGAGAACTGGGACCGCAGCGTTCCTGCCTTGCTAACGATACCGCCTGCCCGCCTCCCCCCCTTCCCCCGCCTCGCCTCTCAGCTGACTTGACACACTCATCGCAGCAGATCCGGATACTCACCGAAATATTGCTAATAGTGCCGATAAAGAGTGCGTATCAAGAGTGTTAGATGTAACCCCCTCAAAGGAAAAAAACTGTTCTCTTGTGTTGGTATTGTGATGATATTGTAATGATATTGTAATGAACAGGAACTAATCTCACAATTGACCTACTCTGTCTGACTAACATCTGGAAAACAACTATTTCCACACTGTGAAAACCAGTGTCATTGGTGTTCTATTAGCTCGATTTCTATAATTACAAATTGTATCTTAAATTTGGCTGTATTACCAGTTTGTACTTCATCAATGTTATCGAATGTATGGGTATACGGAATGTGAACATTTAAATGCAACTGGTATTGTCACTGCATAATTATAATTTGAAAACGTATCTACTCACTGCTGGGATACCTCTGTTAGAATGTAGCACTGTTAGGATGCCGCTCTAGAGCGTTTATCTTATATTTTTGCTGTGCATGTGTTACCGGTCTGTCTGAGACAGTATTCTAAGATGTTATTGTAATTCCGATTTTCAACACTGTTAAATCTGGCCTGTTCTGTGTAACAAAACCAAAAGTAACTTGTAACAGGTAGTATCATAGCATTGTACCGTGTTAGTGGTTCATGCTCATATTGTAGGTGGTTCATACTCATAAATAATTATTGTAGGCAATGACACTTAACATTCTACAGCTTAGAATCGTTCTTTGATTTTATAACACTCCATATACTGAAATTTGATTATTTTCTCCATCATCTTCTTCTGATACCCTGCCGGTAATGTCTGGTACAATGTTGATGCTCAAAATCATGCTATCGTTCCCACAACATTAAAAATCAAAAGGGAGCTGCTACGTATTAGTTTACCTTGCATTCAACTCAAACACGCAAAAGGAAGTCTCTCTGAGCTAATGTGCATCCGGCGATAACGCACATTCAACTCACTTGCTTTGTATTAATTCCGTTTTAATTCCGTTTTCGAATCGTCGACAGAATCGTCACAGCCCGCATGTAATTATTTCCGTTTTAAGTCTGTTCTAAAGTTTATCCGACGATAACGCGCATTCAACTCACTCGCATTTGTATTAAATCTGTTTTAATCCCGCTTTCGGATCGTCGATAGAATCGTCACAACCCGCATGTTATTGTTTCCGTTCAAATTGTGTTCTAAAATGAATCCGACGATAACGCGCATTCAACTCACTCGTATTTGTATTAAATCTGTTGTAATCCCGTTTTCTAATCGTTGATAAATTCGTCACAACCAGCTTGTATTAGTTCCGTTTTAATTCCGTTTTTGAATCGTCGATATAATCGTCACGACCCGCATCTAATTAGAGTTGGTATATTCATGTCTGCTATCTACATGAAACCACGAAAATAGAACTCAAGAAAACGGTCCACTTTCCCACACAACACTATGATGATTAAGGCTATGTTAGAATGTGGCATTTGCCACATCTCGCACGCCCTCGAACTAATGGTTTGCGATAGTTCTTCTAACTCTGCGAGAAAATTGCGCAACAGTCCCTTATATGGGGATCGCAAGGCAGCGCGCTGCAAACTATGTCAACAGACAGAGGAAATAAAACAACTGGCAGCGGAAATCAAACAACTGAAAGCTCAATTCAGTCATGCCTTCAATGAGTCAACACGGATACCCAGCGGCTAGCTATTGAATCAAAATTGGAAAACGTGTTGAAACAATTCCACAAATTCAAAGATCTGATGAACAGCAAACTAGCTAAAGTCACAGAAGCTGCTGAGGCCACCCTAAATCAAGTGAAAGAACTTGAAGTGCACCTAGACTCTGAATAGGCCAAGAAGCTTACAGCTATAGACGAAGAGACCAACAACATCACCAAATCGACTGAAAATTCATTCACAAATAGCGAGGCATCGTACACTACGGTAGTAAGCAAGAGGCAGTAACGCTGTGACAATACACTACACGTTCGGCCACTATCTCACCACATCCGACCCGACATACGTAACCGTTTTGGCGTGTTGCCAGATAAAATGGACTCTCAGAATACAACGTCACCCCCCTCAAGTCGAATCAGCAAGAAGGGAGAATCCAACTAAAAATACACGGAAAACAGACTTAAAAATCGACAAAATTGAGGGCATAATCGTAAAGGAAAAGATACCTTCTTCTAAACGAATTATAATTCAAGTCGGAGCTAATGACGTGTCACAGACAGAATCGACACGGAAAAGGTACAAAAGCATGTCAAAAAATTTCAAAGGTTAACGAGAACATACACGTCACTGGCACCTTGCCCCAACCGAACCAAATCCGATACGAGTTAAGCAAGATGATCTATTTAACAATCGCCTAGAAACTTTCTACAGAGCACATAAAATCCCTTTCTCTGATCATTGGGAAACGATGATCGACCCAAAGTACCATAACTTTATTAGAATCACCAACAAGGCTCGCATAAACACGTATGGACTTGATGCCATCGAAAGCATTCTTAAAAACATAGGCTCTGGTCTTGACACCGAAAATAAGTCAAAAAACGTGCTCGATATCATACCCTCAACTCCACCAGCATTACCTGACGAGATGACCCAACGGCCTCCGCCCGTTTCAACACTAGATACACTACAAATAGAAGAGCCCATCAAATCATCACTGCAGGTCCTAGCAAAAAAGTTCCTATCATCAGTCCAGTCAGAGTTAAAGGCAATAGTCGCCGCTCCGCTCGTACAACCCGAGGAACCAAAAACGAAAGTCTTTGCTCCGACACAAGGCCTCATAGTAAAAGAAGATAATGTCAAGAAAATCAAGTTAATGTTACTAACGGTACTCTCAAATGTTATTATGTGAACGCTATAAGTGTCCGAGACAAAATCGACGAACTAGGTATCCTTGCATTGAATGAATGTTTCGACATAATAGCAATCACAGAATCGTGGATGAAATTGAGCACCTGGAATTATTCAGGCGAATTTACTCTCCCCGGTTACTAACTATTTCACAAAGATAGACAAGGCCGAGAGAGCGATGAAGTGCTGTTTCTGGTGAAAAACACTCTGCAAATATTAGAAGTCACTATTCCTAACAGCAGACACGACATAGTATCAATCCAAGTAGTCGGTAAACATATAGAATGTCCAATCACCCTCGTCTATCGAACCCCAAAAAGCAAGGTTGCAGATGACATCGACCTTTATAATTCCCTCATCGATGTCGTCACAACACAACACAGTATAGTGCTTGGAGACTTCAACATCCCCGACATTGATTGGTAAACTAGCAAATGCACTGCCACTGATTGATTTTGACCCAAATGGTGAAGACACCTACACGAGGTAGCAATATTCTTGATCTCCTATTTTGTGCAAGCGACTCTCATATCACGAACGTCGATGTGGGTGAACCACTGGGAACCAGCGACCACTACTCTACAAGTTTTTTGATAGGTCTCGAGTTGAAAACGTCAACAAACTGCGAAAAAGTCCTTAACTTTAGATAAGCCAATTTCGATGGCTTAAGAGAGTCAATGGCGTTAGCAGATTTAACCCTCGGACAACAGCCAATCAGCCTAAGTACTGGAAAGAAGAACTGCAGCGTCTTCAGTCACGAAAGAAAGCAAAGCACTCGATAAAATAGAAACATCCACATGACGACATAGCAAAAAATTAATAAAAAATCAGTAGAAGAGATCTAAAGAGGGTCCAGAAACGCAAGAAGAAGGATTATGAAACTGAAATTGCCGCCAATGCCAAAACTAATCCGAAACCATTTTTTAGTTATCTTTCGAGTAAAAAAAATGTATGAGCTGTAATTGCTCCTCTGGAGAACGATGTTGGTGAACTAGAAACGGGCGATATCAAAATGAGTGTCCTTCTTAATGAAAACTTTTGTTCTGTTTTTTAACGTCAGAGAATCAGGATAATCCTAATCCTGAGTATATCATTGCGGAAAGACGAATTGAAACCATCAACACAGTGAACTTTTCACCCGACGAAGTTATTAAATATATAGATAAACTGAAAGTCACAAAATCTCCAGATCCAGACCAAGTTCATCCCAAAATTTTAAAATAAACTAGAAAAGAAATCGCTGAACATTTATCAAACATTTTCACCTAATCTCTCATAAATTACACCTGCCCCTCTAAATGGAAGGAAGCCAATGTTACCCCAATTTTTAAATAGGGAACAAAAAGGGTCCCGGCAATCACCGTCCAATTAGTCTCACCTCAGTCATTGGCAAATTGATAGAAAGTTTGATAACTGATATAATTACATAATTTTTAGAATCAAACAAACTGGTAGGTGACTCTCAGCATGGCTTTTGACACAACCGTTCCTGTCTTACGTGCCTGCTACTTTTTTTAAAAATATAATAGAAATCCACGACACAAAATCTCCAATCGATATCATTTACTTTGACTTTCAAAAGGCATTTGATGAAGTCCTCCACAAACACCTAGTTAGTAAATTGCAGAGCGTCGGTTTTCGAGGCGAGCTTAACAGCTAGATAAAATGTTGGCTTACGGACAGAAGACAGCGAGTTGTACATAACGGCGCTTCCTCCCCCTGGGGTAATGTCACAAGCATCGTGCCTCAAAGACCCGTGTCAGGTCCAGTTCTGTTTACAATATTCATTAACGATCTCGATAGCAACGTACTCTCAAATATTGGCAAGTTTGCAGACGATACTAAGATAGGAGGAAGTGGACAAACTGAACTAGAGTGTCAGCAGATCCAACTAGACTTGAACAAAATTGTTGATTGGTCAGAAAAGTGACTGATGAAATTTAATGTAGACAAGTGTAAAGTTATGTACATAGGTCCTCATAACCTCAAACACGAATATTCAATGTCCGGAAAGAAACTCATTCCTGTCACCGAAGAGAGAGATCTAGATGTCATCATTAGTAACGACCTAAAAAGTGGCAAGCAATATAACGATGCCGCCAAGAAAGGCAACAAACTGCTAGGTATGATATCCCGCACTATCACGTACAAAAACGAAGACAGTATGGTCAAGTTATACAATACATTTGTTAGACCGCATCTTGAGTATTCCGTTCAATTTTGGTCTCCGTATCTTAGAAAATACGTTATTAAGTTAGAGAAGGATCAACGCAGAGCTACCAAGCTCATCCCTTTGCTGCGGAATAAATCGTATGAAGACACCATACGTGAACTCAATCTTTATTCGCTAGAGAAACGTTGAATTAGAGGCGGCATGATTGAAGTGTGGAAGATAATGAAGGGTAAGGAAAACGTCGACCGAGCGAGCCTTTCACTCTAGATTTAAACGGAGTGACTAGGAACATTGGATACAAAATCGTTGGGAAACGTCTCTCACTCGACATCACGCGCAATTTCTTCACGTATAGAGTTGTCGGAGAATGGAATAAATTCCCAACGGAGGTTGTAAACAGCAATACAATCGAAACGTTCAAGTCTCGGCTCGATATGTTCTACATAAATCGCCAATAAATAGCTAAACCGTCTCCCTTTCTTGATGTTATAAAAACAGAAATGGCACATGAAGCTCTCTTAGACATTCTACTTCAGAACTTGCTATCTTGCTATCAAAAGGCAACCTAGTACGGGCCAATAGGCCTGTTGTTGTCTTCCTACACTTGTAAACACTCGTACATTTGTAAACTATCAGGGACCGCATTTTGATGCAGAACCTTTGGTGCAGAAAGTTACCATGGGACCGAGAGCTGGACAAAGAGACTGTGACGATATGGAGGTCCTTTGCATCAGATATCGAGGTATGCAGGAGTCTTTCTATCGATCGCAGTTTTCATATTACTCCACATGTAATCACCCGACCATTCTGTGATGTTAGCACCACAGCTTATGGTGCAGTGAATTATTTTAAGTGTAGATCCGGTGTTCAGTTTCTTCTAGCTAAGGGGCGAGTAGTACCAATCAAGTCTCCATCACGGCAGCTCGAGTTAACTGCCGCTAATATGACCGCACGGTTGGTAAAGTTCGTTCGTGAAGAGTTCTTCTGCTCTCATAGTGAAGTCGTTTGACATTATCATCTGGTCAGATTGCCAGATTGTTTCACCCTGGCTGAAGTCTTCAACACTATCCAAGAGGTACGTTGGGCAAAGAGTCCAGAATATTAAAGAACTTGTACCAGAAGCTAAGTGGACGTTCGTTGAAGTTACCAACAATCCAGCGGATTTGCTGACACGAGGGATGAATACCAAGACGTTTTTGGCTTCCTCTCACTGGCTTCAGGGGCCTGTGTGATTTTCGGAAAGTGACGAAACAGATTTACAACTGACGGAGAGTGTGGGAGGTAGATCTTCTGATGGTGAGACACGTGACCGGCAGTCAGACGCAGTTTTGTTAGATACGGAAGTTGCTTCACATCTAGCGTTTGGGTTAGATGTTTCAACATTTACGAAATACTATCTCAAGCGTTCTGGTTCTTACACTAAACTACTTAATAAATGAAGATATTTTTCATTGTACCACACATGTAGGATGTGAGTTTGTCATGTATTGAACTGACGGTTGCAGAAGCAGTGATATTGAAACAAATTTAGAGGGAGAATTTCCCGCATGTACATCGTTATTTTGTTGAAATTTCCTTCGAGGTGCCTTCCATTGCTTGTCAGTTGCGAATAGAGTGTGTTGGTGGATATTTTGAGAGGCATTGGCAGGTTACGGGACACTAATATGCATTATGATGCTAAATTACACCTTCTTCTCCCTAGTCGTAGCTGTTTAACTAACCTTTTAATTAGACATGTTCAGTAGCGAAGTCCTCACGCTGGTGTTTCCCATGTTCTCGGCGTATTCAGAGACGTTTTATGGATGTACCGAGTGACAATGAGGTTTGAGGCAGTGTATCGTTTGTTTAAAGTACAATAAAAAACTGTACAAGCTCCTAGTGTTGCACCATATACAAGCTATCGAGTTTCGGAGGCCAAACCAATCTCCACAATAGTTGGTGATTGCACCGTAGCTGTAAGTACATGTACGAGATTCAGGGAGTCTCAAAGGTTTGTATTGTCTTGTTTGCTTGTATGGTCACGAGAGCAGTTCATTTGGAGCTCGTTGAGGAAGGCACAGCCGGAACTTTTTTGCCTCCATTCCGTAGATTTACAGCAGACGATCTTGTCTTACGGTCATTTTGAGTGTTAATGCCGCTATCTTCGATAAAGCATGTGGGAATTTGCTTGAAGTTTCCGATGAAGAGCGCGTAACAGATTACCTTGCATGTAATGGTATTCAATGAAAGTTTATTCCAGCCCAAGCACCTTATTTTGGAGTTGTGTCCAAAAGGCTTATTGGACTAGCTAAATCTGTATTATGCAAATTATGTACCAAACACAGTTCAGTATGCAGGCACATATGAATACTCAAAATATATACCAAACATAGTTCTGTATGCAGCTTCACGAAAATACTCTAAATATATTCCAGACACAGTTCAGAATGCATGTGCAGTAGCGAAGGAAAATTCGTTTATGATAAAAGATTAAGAGCAATCTTCAATGATCATTTCCCACTCGACTTTTGAACTCATTGGAAATTTAATTGATATTATTCATGAAGAAGAGTAGTCCTGATATAACACCGTAAGAAATTTCTATATGAAGGTAAATTCTACGTAGCAACAGTCTATTTTTTTCAGTTAGAGACTAATCATAAAGGAATTTGCTTTCGCTACTGTACATGTCAATGCACAAAATATATCCAAAACACAGTTCGGTGTGCAGGTTCATTTGAATACACGAAAAATATTCCTAAACATAGTTCAGTATGTAGGCACATATGAATACTCAAACTATTTACCAAAAACAGTTCATTATGCAGGCACAGAGGAATAATCAAAATATATACCACACACAGTTCAGTATGCAGACTAACGTGGATAATCGAAATATATTCTAGACACCTCGGAATGCATGTATATGAGAATACACAAAATATATCCATAACACTGTTCAATGTGCAGGTTCATTTGAAAACTCAAAATTAATCAGAAACACAGTTTAGTATGTAGGCTCAGTAGATGTTCTAAACACTCCTAAGTATTCAGGTCCATGTGAATACTCAAAATATTTATATAACACAGTTCAGTATTAGCTTAATATGATTACACACCATATATTTTGATCATTGATCTAAATGCAGGTTCATATGTATACTCAAAATATATTCTAAACACAATTCGGTATGTATGGTCTTATGAAAACTCAAAAAATATACTTAACACAGTTCAGTATGCAGACACACATGAATACTCAAAATTTATATTAAATACTGTTCAGTATGCCGGCACGCATGAATACTCAAGATATATCCTAAACACAACTCAGTGTGCAAGTTCATGTCAATACACACACTATATCCTAAGCATAGTACTAAAAAAATATCCTGAAAATAGTTCAGTAAGCAGGTTCGTATGAATACTCAAAAGGTTTTCCAGGTTAAAAATATGTAACATCTTTAAGTTACATGTCAACAGTTACATTTGAGTTATAAATCGGATATTTCTGGTGATATTTACGTATAACATAAACTATTTATCTGCATCCGTATATATACACAAAATACTTATATATGTCTAATCATAAAGTTATAGATAATTGTAACAAATGGATCATTCACAAATGTTCTGCTCTCTAGATCCCAAATTGAATAGTTAATCTAACATAAAATTTCAAGAAGTTGTTTTTGTGTGCTAGGCGACCCATCGTGTTCCTTTTTTTCTAAAGACTGAAAGAAAATAGTGAAAGTATAATTTGCCGAATAAAGCCATTTATCCATGAGCGATTACTGCACGATCGTCAACTCAAAAAAGTGTAGAAGACTATCCATTTCAGTGATTGTTCAGATGTGTTAAAAAGGTCATTGTTGCACAGACAATGAGAATTAAAATATAAATCCTCTACTGTTGCACAATTACCGGCCATTTTTGTGTGGCTGCAGCACTATTGGTCTCCTCAATGTGTTATAAAACAAAACGAAAAAAGGTCACCTGACATTTCAGATTTTTTTGGTTAATTATGTTCCCGTGACAGATATTGAAACAGAGTATATGAATAACAACAGGTACTGAGCTGTCCAAAATGTTCTATGATATAACATCCTCGCGTGAGGTTTGTTATCTGTATTATGACCTACCAAATGCAATGTAGTTCAGACACAGATGATAATTATTAGCGGACAAATTTTTGCCTAACCTATCATGAGACTATCAGTGATAAGAATACACATTATACAGGTAGCGGCATACTGCAGATAGTATAGTATGATAAGGCCTCCGCCTACATACATTCACTCAGAATTGTCCTATTCTGTGTACCGCAGAATACTAAGAATCTTATCTGATACCACCTGCCTAATGATTGTTCGTGCCTTCACAAAAAGAGCAGCAGGATCATGACGTGTTCTCTCAAGCCATTAGTCCTTCGAGGAAGCTGAGGCGAAGCAAAGAGGAGAGGCACTTAACTGCAGGGCGAGGAGGTAGCTCGATGATGGTACAAGGGGAGGGGGAAGGGGGCACATGCAACGACTGCAAGGGGGTTGGTGACTTGACAGGTCCTCAGTGTTGCAGAGGAACAGTGAGTGTGAGGGCGTCACTGTCGGCGCGGTGATCCACCATCTTGTTGTCTTGAGCTGCAGAAGTGTTCCAGACGAATGCTAGCGATTGCAACCTTCCCGTAGCAAACGACACGACTGCCACCTCAAAGTGACAGTTCTCAATAAATCCAGTGAAAGAGATTGGGAGTAAGCATTAGGGAGACTTCATAGTCTCAAAGTGAAATTATTTTGTGAAGGTTAAACAATTGTTGTTTGCTATTAGTCGGAGGGGTGGTTTTGTAATAAGCAGGAGGTGGAGGTTGAAGTTGCTCGAAGGTGTCGGAAGGTCATCCGAGGAACGATGGCTGCTAAAATGCATTGTGTAGCTGCGCTCCTGCTGGCCACGCTGCTGTGCAAGGTAAGGAAACTCTCTCAAGGCTCGTCTCATCCTCTTATTCGTGTTGAAAATAGGACTAATAATCAGGTTTGCCAATTACAACGTCAACATTTTCAATACAAGGCCATCATGGCCACTATACTCCAAGCAAGCTACCCAACAAGTGCAATTAAAAAAAATATTTATAAAAAAACGTTGTCTTCAATGTTCTGAGGTGCAATGATACTTATTGTTGACGTTTCTCACTGTATTTTCAATACTAGACAAGATGAATAGGAACGCCTATACAATTGTTCCCAGTCTCAAGCGGTTGGAAGTGCAGCAGCGGCGCATTGCCAGTGCCTGATGCAGGGAACAAGGAGCACCAATCACTGGGGGGCTTGGGTAGAGATCCAATGAAATTGTGAAACTTTGCATCAGTATTCTTGCATTTACAATTAGTTAGACCATAACATGAAGACAAAGACCCGACGGATTGACTGTGAATAATACGTTTTATTCACTAATATTATCCATTTTATCATCCGTTTGGTGTGCAGAGCATGGAGTGGGATGTTTCCTATAGCCTTTGGCAGTAATATTTAACCCGTTTAGGGTTGACCTAATACTATTATTTGGGCATTGCTGAGGTTTCCGAAGCGAAATTGTCTTTGAGTATATTATAGTACAACAAATGTGCAGATTTAAGAGTGGTTTCATGATAACAAATGCCTGCTGTTAGTATGCACAGTGAATTGTTAGGAAATTCGCTGTTGTTAGTGTTACTACAGTTTGCGATTACATCTTCATTTTGATTAGAATTGGAATACATTTTTCTGGAACGTAAACATGCAATTTTTAACCATCCCTGTCACAACTTTTATTCAATTATTTTTCATGGGCGAAGCGTATGTAAAAACACGGCTTGCATACCATCAGAATTACCTGAGTGGAGCCTGTCTGTATTGTACTTTGCTGTAAGGTATATCCATTCCGTTGTCCGTTGTAAGCTGAGCTGTGGAGTGGATCAGTACTTTCGCAGCGTTGCAGTCTCCATTTTCAAAGGCCTCTTCAGTCTCCTTCCCCTGTGTGGTGGGCTCAACGTTGATCTCTGCTGTTCCCAATTACGCTCCTCTCGCATCACCGGAGCTTTCAGAGCACCCATTGTGTTGACTTTTAGCCTTTACTGTGCGTGTGGTCATAAAGTATTGAAACTATTCTGAAGAGCTGTCAAAAGTTATTTGTCCCACCGCGCAGCCGTGTAATTCATTTTTTTTATTGGTAGGTCCTTCTTCTCTCCCTGCGTTCTCCCTGATGACTACTACTTCAACCCACTAATGTTTGTGGGACTGCCTACAAGTCTCGTGTTTGCGTCTCATCATTTCTCGGTATTGTGACGTCACGAGCAGCATAACTGCACCCTGAGTTCTGATGGCGTCACTTCATACACCGTCACCTTAAATCTGTCGTGGGACAGGTCTCAGCAGACGGTGTAGGAAGTGACGTCATTTGAACTCAAGGTGCAGTTAAACTGCTTCTCAGCCTGCATCTGTTAATGTATTTCTTCGAATTATGGGCTGTGAGGGAAACTGGGTGAAACTCATCCTCCATCCTATGGAATACTTATCAAAACATTTAACTATCAATGAAGTCAATCCACTGCACAGTCTAGCGGAATATTCGAAGAAAGACAATAAATGCGAACTGGGTGTTGCCGCCTTCAGCGTGTTGCTCCCACGCGTGAACGCATTTCTCTCTCACTCAAGGCGGCCCGAGAGTTATGAACAAGGAAGTAGCGTGCTGAACATTTGGGCCTATGGTAGTCATAATGATTAACGGACAGGTCGCTGAACAAAAAATAACATAAGAAAAAAATCTTCTATAGTACGATATGCCACGTGGTATTCTTATGTTTTACAAAGTATATCTTAAATCTACTCTACACATTAAATCCAGGGGAAATGTGACCAAATGATGTAATCTGGTTACACATTGTGTTGGCTAATTTTATGCAACAAAGAGGACATTCAAATGCCCACATCAGAGGAATATATTAAAGAGACACGTATTCTCCATGGACTATGTTCGGATATATGATGCGGACACATGTGTGTTTTGCTATACTGATAAGTGTTACTTTTAGCTTCGTTACAACATAAGAAACGAATTCAAGTAACGAATACAAAATGAAATCTACGCACATATTCAGTCAATCGATATCGACGTCATCAATTGGGTTGACTTGCTTTCAGTTGCTCATAAACACAAAATCGCGAGTGATCCGTGTATGAAACATCTATAAGACTATGTTGATGATGCTGGCTATGATGGTGAGTGCACAGGATACTGAACATAGAGGCCGGTGTGCTGGTAGCTATGATGGTCAACAAACAGGATGCTCAGCATAGACGGCCAATGGTGCTGGTGGGCATGATGGTCAAGAAATAGGATGCTGAGCATAGTGGCCTGAGGGCGCTGGTGGCCATGTCGGTCAACAAACAGGATGCTGAGCATAGTGGCCTGGGGCGCTGGAGGCCATGACGGTCAACAAACAGGCTGCTGAGCATGGTGGCCTGGGGCGCTGGTAGCCATGACGGTCAACAAACAGAATGCTGAGTATAGTGGCCTGGGGCGCTGGTAGCCATGACGGTCAACAAACAGGATGCTGAGCATAGTGGCCTGGGGCGTTGTTGGCCATGACGGTCAACAAACAGGATGCTGAGCATAGTGGCCTGGGGCGCTGGTGGCCATGACGGTCAACAAACAGGATGCTGAGCATAGTGGCCTGAGGGCGCTGGTGGCCACGACGGTCAACAAACAGGATGCTGAGCATAGTGGCCTGGGGCGCTGGTGGCCATGACGGTCAACAAACAGGATGCTGAGCATAGTGGCCTGGGGCGCTG
>SDVV010009768.1:0-16553 GCA_016164225.1 Gammarus roeselii | reverse complement strand
GCGCTGTCCTTTTAGTCACTTTCCTGCCTGCATGCTAAGCACTATCTTTTCAACGACTTCCGTTCCCGCACGGCAAGCGCTGTCCTTTCAGTCACTTTTCTGCCTGCATGCCAAGCACTATCCTTTCAGCGACTTTCCTTCCTGCATGGCAAGCGCTGTTCTTTTAGTCACTTTCCTTCCTGCATAATAAGCACTATCCTTTCAGTGACTTTCCTTCCTGCATGGCACGCGCTGTCCTTTCAGTCCCTTTCTTTTCCTGCATGCCAAGCTCTATCATTTCAGTCACTTCTCTGCCTGCATGCCAAGCACTATCTTTTCAGCGACTTTCTTTCCTGCATGGCAAGCGCAGTCCTTTCAGTTACTTTCCTGCCTGCATGCCAAGAACTATTCGTTCAGCGACTTTCCTTCCTGCATGGCAAGCGCTGTCCTTTTAGTCACTTTCGTGCCTGCATGCCAAGCACTATCCTTTCAGCGACTTTCCTCCCTGCATGGCAAGCGCTGTCCTTTCAATCACTTTCCTGCCTGCATGCAAAGCACTATCCTTTCAGCAACTTTCCTTCCTGTATGGCAAGCGCTGTCCTCTTAGTCACTTTCCTGCCTGCATGCCAAGCACTATCCTTTCAGTCACTTCCTTGCCTGCATGCCAAGCACTATCCTTTCAGCGACTTTCCTTCCTGCATGGCAAGCGCTGTCCTTTTAGTCACTTTCCTGCCTGCATGCTAAGCACTATCTTTTCAACGACTTCCGTTCCCGCACGGCAAGCGCTGTCCTTTTAGTCACTTTCCTGCCAGCATGTAAAGCACTGTCTTTTCAGCGACTTTCTTTCCTGCATGCCAAGCACAGTCCTTTCAGTGACTTTCCTACCTGCATGCCAAGCACTGTCTTTTCTGTGACTTTCCTGCCTGCATTCCAAGAACTTTCCTTTCAGTCACTTTCCTAACTGCATGCCAAGCACTGTCCTCTCAGTGACTTTCCTACCTGCATGCCATAACTATCATTTTATTGGCTTTCCTACCTGCACGCCAAGCACTGTCCTTTTAGTGGCTTTCCTACCTGCATGCCAAGCACTGTCCTTTCTGTGACTTTCCTGCCTGCATTCCAAGCACTTTCCTTTCAGCGACTTTCCTTCCTGCATGCCAAGCACTGTCCGTTCAGGGACTTTCCTATCTGCATGCCAAGCACTGTCCTTTCTGTGACTTTCCTGCCTTCATTCCAAGCACTGTCCTTTAGTGGCTTTTCTACCTGCATGCCAAGCACTGTCCGTTCAATGCCTTTTCAATATTCGCATGTACACTGGCAAGCCCAGTCAACGTCTACACTGAATTGCAGGCCAACCTCTGTCGCAATTTGTGCCCGACGATTTTATCGACCACAAAGCCAGATTATCTTGTGGCGATTTGTGTCCGCTGGCATTGCCAACCACCAAGCCGGATCAGTTGGAAGTAATCTGCGCCTGCTATCCTGGCCCACCACCAAGCCAGAGCAAAAAATGGCGATCTCCGACCTTTCAGTGATCTTTAGCAGTGTTTCTTACAACTCAATTCTGATGAGTTCCAGCAACGTTAGTGATGAAAAAGAGCAAAATTTCACGATCTTAAGCAGTGCTTCTTACAACTAATTTCTGACGAGTACCAGTAACGTTAGTGATGAAAAAGAGCAAAATTTACTATCACTCCTTGGATGTATTGCGGCAGCAGTCTGTCTTAGACGCGCCTATTCTTCTGTACCAAATAGTTATCTAACAAATGCGTAGTTTAGAAGCCCTTCATGGTCTGCACGTGAGTGCGTAAGCAGTTCAAAACATCATCAAATTCATTCGAAACTGTCTCCTGAAGCGACACTATAATTTAGGTTCAAATTGATGTAGGCATGATACAATAGCGTCTTGGCGACTGAATCTTAGAGAAATAATTTTATTCTAATCAAATAATCATAGCTTTTGTACGAATAGTTAGCGAGTTTTTAACTATCATGTTGCTGTACTTCATTCCAATCCTCGAATTAAAGTACAAATTCTGGACTCAGAACTGTCAATGGCAAGTCGGGAGAGGTTTAAACCAATCAAATGGCACCTAATTTGGTATTCGGACATAATTAAAACGCTCGATAGAACTTGCCACGCTGTGACGACAAAAGTTCCCACCGGCAACACAAATGCTCTGTGTACCACTCAAACTGGGGGTGTTCACTCGTGTTCAGTCAGCTATACTCGCCATCACGCCTACACTGCAAGAGGTTCGAAACTTTTAGAATCCTTAGATGCTGCACAAAGTCAGTTCTCCGAGTGGGAATATACTTTATCCCTTATTTTACCATAATAGATGCAGGAGTGTGTGGACCTCCGTAGTTTACAAATAAGTGCCTATTTCCTCCTATATATCATTCAGTAGATGGTGCTAGGGAGCCTATGATCTCCTATATTTTATCCATTATAGGCTGCTCGGGTGCCTTTTTTTTCACCTATATTTCATCCAGTATAGGGCGGTAAAATTTCAATAAGAAAAAATCTCACTCACAAAGAACGTAGAATTAAAATAAACAAAAAGCCCCTCTTATCTAATGACGGCTAGTAATCCCTTGTACGACAGTCTATTGAACTAGATTCTTTCATATCTATACCTGCAACAACAGGAGTAGTCTTACATGAACACATAATTAATTGATTCAAAACGTGCACTGATCTTCAAAGTCAGCCCAATTTAACCGAGGATCTATTGCTATTGCCCGGTAATAAGGCTGGATGTGGGTCTTTCTAGACAGTCTGCGTAATGAGAAATGGTTGTCAAGGCATGATGAGTTTGTTGCTTACATCTACCCGTAGAGAAGTGTTCAGGCACCCGGCAAATGTTGATTCAATAGGCGAACTTTCAATAATCTAGCAATATTTTGAGGAGGTCCTGCCCGCATAATGCATTGTGGAGCCTTATTGAGCATTTTATTTAACCAATTGATGTACGTAGAGGTAGCTGCCGCGGCCGTTTGTTTGTGGTAGCTGCCGCGGCCGTTTGTTTGTGGTAGCTGCCGCGGCCGTTTGTTTGTGGTAGCTGCCGCGGCCGTTTGTTTGTGGTAGCTGCCGCGGCCGTTTGTTTGAGGTAGCTGCCGCGCCGTTTGTTTGTGGTAGCTGTCGCGACCGATTTCATCTCTCAATTCATCATGAATTTTAAAATGTAAAATTTGTTTAGATTTAATGACAGGTTGAAAAATTCGAGAAATATCACAATAGACAAATAATATGTACCAAGTCTTCGTTAGCATGAACTGTCCTGAGAACATTTGCTACTTGAATATTCTCGCTATTAATTTTAACCAAGGGTAGTGAATAAATCTACCGCTACATCCCATCATATCTAATCTCAATCGTTCAATACGGCAAGACGAAAGATAACGTTACACGGAACTAGCGTTTTCTATAAATAAGTGAAATATGAGAGGTCAACTGACATTTGCTTAAACATGGCAGTATACAGTTTACACAAACCTTCATTAAAGAACTGAGTTAGGACATATCCGACGTGGATTGTATATTACATTCACTCTCATAATGGTTGTCTGACGAATCTCAACTTCTGAAACGGATTACGTATAGCGATTTTATCCAATACTCAATAAAACCAAAAGTAATTTAGGTATTTTACAGTACATAGTCGAAAAATTGCAACAAATGAGGGAACTTTTCGTTTAATAACAATGAATTCATTTAGGATTTACAGTTCAGCCTGAAAGTGTCCACCCTTTTTCTTAGCCCGGCATGACACTATGGAGTAGACTGACCAGAGGTCGGCGTACTCAACCTTCCTAAATTGTTGCAGCGGTTTCCTTGCCCATCTTCTTCAAATTATTCAAAGTTTTGAATTGAACATGACAGATTGTCCACTGGCAATCACATTATTCATATCACCCCATAACCAGGACCAGTAATAGGTCAGGACTGTGCGCTGGCCAAGAGCGATCGGTCGAGCAGCTAATCTCTCTTCACGGCGTTCTTTTTCAGAAGAACGATATGTCTGTTCTGCCTTGCACAAGTAACAGGAGAACATTGACCCAACTACTGGAGTACAATAATGAAATGATCAATGCATTGTGCGATGGATCAGACGTGGATATGATTATTTCAATTTTTTCACGGCCTTTGATAAAGTAGTTCACAGTATACAGTTATCTAAACTACATGATGCTGGTATCCAAGTAAATGTTCATGAACGGATCGAAACTTTTCTGAAAAGTAGAACTCAAAGTGTGGTAGTAAATAAGGAAACCTCAGCACCAGTGGAAGTCCTTAACGAGATCCCACATGGCATTGCGCTTGGCCCTTGCTTTTTTTAGTTATGGCTAATGACCTGAGCAAAGACTATCCCCATTCATCTGTCTCCTGCTTTGCAGATGATACCAGAGTACTGGGCATAGTGAAGGATGCAAGAGATGTTGAAAATGTTCAAGTTGATCTGAAAGAAATCTTCAAGTGGGCGGCAAAAAACTAAACATGAAGTTCAATGAATCCAAAATTGAATTACTAAGATATGGAAAAGAATTGACCTAAAAACAGGGTTTTTGTTTCATTCTAGCAATAATGCAGTCATTGAAGAAAAAGGAAGCTCGTGTGACTTTGGCGTACACATGCAGAATAGAGCTTTATTCAACGAACAAATTGCAAAGGTTGAGACTAGTGGCAGAAGACTGTGTTCATTGGCCATGAAAACCTTTCCGTCAAAAGATTGAAGGATAATGTTGACACTTGGAAGCAACTATTCCAACCAGTTATGGACTATTGCTCTCCCCTCTGGATCCCATATAAACGGACAGATCTGGAAAGAGTTGAAGCAGTTCAAATAAGCTACACCTCAAAAGTTACGGAGGTAGAGGAAATGGATTATTACGACAGATACTCAATCTAAAGACGTTTTGGAAGACTCATGGTCATGAGGGTTTGGTAAATTCTGCAAGGCTGTACACGGTCGATGTAAATGAAATCATTGTAACGAAAGTGACAATGAGAAATCAGGCGAGGATTGACGGAATGTGTTATTTCAGAGTGTCAGAACGGGCGGGCGGTGAAAAGATGCAAACCGTAGCATTTAACAGTTACACACGCCGGCCACCTCAGCTCGTCAATCGAATGCTACTGGAAATACGTGAAATCGAACATGTGCGCAATTGTCAGCCACAGCAAACACCTTGAAGTTCAAAAGCCGATTGGACAAGTACCTCAGTTGTGTCACTGATAAACCTCTAGACATTTCTCTACTCCAACGTGTCGTCGAGCCAGGATCTAACTGGCGAATGTGGCAGCAACATGCGAATGCTGATGCCACAGCACGAGGAGAATGTCCCCACAGCTGTGAGTCAGGTGGCAACTACGCTGCGACCGGCTTTTTAAAGTGAAGTACCTCCATGTATTGCAATTTTTCTTCAAGTTTTCAACATATCTAGCAAAAAGGTATGGATGATGCCGAGTATTTTATCCACTCATTATGCCTTATTTGATCACTTTGAACGTATTAAAGATGTAGGAGAAGAGTTTGTCCCATACTCCATGATGGTCCACTTGCGCTGCTCCTCGGTAAACATCTTCAAGGACCTGTTTCATATTATTGTTTGTATTTTATTTTGCTCGTTTTTGGCCAAATATACTCAAATATATATAAACTTCCAGTATTATGAATCGGAAAAATATAAATTGCCACTAAATATGGGGTTATGTTACATATGCACAAAATAAAATAGAACCATTTAAAAGGGTCCTGAAGGTGCGAGATAACATGCGATATGAGTAATGTGAACAGGAGAAAACACATTGGATATCAAACATCCTTAAAATGACAGTGATGAGTAACAAATGATTGACATACATAAAGGAAAAACTTTAATTGCTAAAATTTTATGAACGAACCAATTTAATTGGAAATAATATTTAGTCTACGTTTGAATGTAGGCTGTGAAGGTAGGCTGTCGCACTCGAATTCCAAGTTTCAGCAGCACTGTATGGGTTATTTCTAACAAATAATTATTGTGAATGCATTTAAATAATACAAGTTTTTGTTAAGAAACACTACGGCATTAAAGGTAATGGTGTGACACAGTGGGAGAAGGTGCCCTTCACCAAAGAGAGACAAAGTATGGTCACATCTGCCAGCGTGTGTTACGGTGGGAGAAGGTGCCTTTCACCAAAGAGAGACGAAGTATGGTCACATCTGCCAGCGTGTGTCACAGTGGGAGAAGGTGCCTTTCACCAAAGAGAGACGATGTATGGTCTCATCTGCCAGAGTGTGTCACAGTGAGAGAAGGTGCCTATCACAAAAGAGAGACGAAGTATGGTCACATCTGCCAGAGTGTCACATTGAGAGAAGGTGCCTTTCACCAAAGAGAGGCGAAGTATGGTCACATCTGCCAGCGTGTGTCACAGTGGGAGAAGGTGTCTTTCACCAAAGAGAGGCGAAGTATGGTCACATCTGCCAGCGTGTGTCACAGTGGGAGAAGGTGCCTTTCACAAAAGAGAGACGAAGTATGGTCACATCTGTCAGCGTGTGCCACAGTGGGAGAAGGTGCCTTTCACAAAAGAGAGACGAAGTATGGTCACATCTGTCAGCGTGTGTCACAGTGGGAGAAGGTGCCTTTCGCAAAAGAGAGACGAAGTATGGTCACATCTGTCAGCGTGTGTCACAGTGGGAGAAGGTGCCTTTCACAAAAGAGAGACGAAGTATGGTCACATCTGTCAGCGTGTGTCACAGTGGGAGAAGGTGCCTTTCACAAAAGAGAGGCGAAGTAAGGTCACATCTGCCAGCGTGTGTCACAGTGGGAGAAAGTGTCTTTCACCAAAGAGAGGCGAAGTATGGTCACATCTGCCAGCGTGTGTCACAGTGGGAGAAGGTGCCTTTCACAAAAGAGAGACGAAGTATGGTCACATCTGTCAGCGTATGTCACAGTATGAGAAGGTGCCTTTCACAAAAGAGAGGCGAAGTATGGTCACATCTGCCAGCGTGTGTCACAGTGGGAGAAGTTGCTCTTCACCAAAGAGAGGCGAATGATGGTCACATCTGTCAGCGTGTGTCACAGTGGAAGAAGGTGCCTTTTACAAAAGAGAGGCGAAGCATGGTCACAACTGCCAGCGTGTGTCACAGTGGGAGAAGTTGCTCTTCACCAAAGAGAGGCGAATGATGGGCACGTCTGCCAGCATGTGATCGTGTTCTAATGACACGTGCTTGACTATGAATGATAGGTCATAGATTTGTTTCCGAGGAAGAAATAGACAAGTTCATACAGTAAATCAGAAGGAAATGAATAAGGCTGTAGAACAAAATTATTCGCAGAAGTTGTCAACCAATTTCGATTTTGGCAAATGATGATACACGATATGAAAAATTTCTCGGCAACAAGATCAACGAGACCTTTCCTGTCAAGCCTCTTGAGTACTATTACTCCGATAACTTTGTACTTTCTACACATACAGTTGGTTGACCTTTTAATGCGACCTGTGTGTTAGGATAGATGTCTTCCTTTGAGGAAATATCATAACCTGAGTCTTGTCGAGATTTATCGTCCACATAACAACCTGTCGTTAGTGTTTGCACTGTTTTGTAAACAATATCCCAACCTGCGTCTTGTCAAGATTTAACGTCCACTTAATAACCTGTCGCTAGTGTTCACAGTGTCTTGTAAACAATATCGTGACCTGCGTCTTGTCGAGATTTAGCGTCCAATTAACAACCTGTTGCTAGTGTTTAAAATGTCTTGTAAACAAAGATAGACCCTTGCGGCACGTAAAAATAATAAGCGAACTGACATGATTGTACATTCTAGGTCACTAGGGGTTTTATATCAAAGAGACGACTTTTTGTACGAATTTATATCATTAGAACTTACTTCACAATGCTGTGATTTCGCCACCAAAATTTTATATTTCACACAATCGAAAGCTGAGGTCTGTTAAAAAATGCAACAGTGATTCCCCCTAACGAATCCATCATTACCACCTCCAATTGATTTTAGTAAAGCACGTTCTGTTTTAGTAAAAGCCTGAAAGCCATCTTGATTTTGACAAAAGGAGGTTAGCCGATACAAAATGAGTATACAATCTAACACAAAAAATAAATAATAAAACATTGTTTATGATCGGCATGACTGATCCTGGGCAGTAGGTTTTTGTCAGTTTTGAGTTTACTTCCGTAAAGTAAACTAATTTAAGCGTTTTGAGTGCAACGGAAGAGACCCCTCTCAATGGGACTTACTGATGAGTTGGGTCAAGGAAGCTGCAATAACTACAGCCAGCCCTGCTGCTACATTGTCCCAGCCAGCGGTGCTGCTATATTGTCCCAGCCAGCGGTGCTGCTACATTGTCCCAGCCAGCGCTGCTGCTATATTGTCCCAGCCAGCGCTGCTGCTATATTGTCCCAGCCAGCGCTGCTGCTATATTGTTCCAGCCAGCGCTGCTGCTATATTGTCCCAGCCAGCGCTGCTGCTATATTGTCCCAGCCAGCGCTGCTGCTATATTGTCCCAGCCAGCGCTGCTGCTATATTGTTCCAGCCAGCGCTGCTGCTATTTTGTCCCAGCCAGTGGTGCTGCTATTCTGTCCTAGCCAGACGTGTTGCTATTTTGTCACAGCCAGTGGTGTTGCTATTTTGTCCCAGCCAGTGGTGCTGCTATTTTGTCACAGCCAGACGTATTGCTATTTGTCACAGTCAGTGGTGTTGCTATTTTGTCCCAGCCAGTGGTGTTGCTATTTTGTCAAACCCAGTGGTGTTGCTATATTGTCCCAGCCAGCGCTGCTGCTATTTTGTCCCAGCCAGTGGTGTTGCTATTTTGTCCCAGCCAGTGGTGTTGCTATTTTGTCAAAGCCAGTGGTGTTGCTTTTTCTGCCCAGGCAGTGGTGATGTTATTTTGTCCCAGCCAGTGGTGTTGCTATTTATCTCAGCCAGTGGTGTTGCTATTTTATGCCAGCCAGTGGTGTTGCTATTTTATCCCAGCCAGTGGTGTTGCTATTTTTTCTCAGCCAGTGGTGTTGCTATTTTTTCCCAGCCAGTGGTGTTGCTATTTTATCCCTGTCAGTGGTGTTGATATTTCATCCCAGCCATTGGTGTTGCTATTTTGTCCCAGCCAGTGGCACTACTATTTTTTCCCAGCCAGCACTGCTGCTATATTGTCCTAGCCAGCGCTGCTGCTATATTGGCCCAGCCAGAGCTGCTGCTATTTTGTCCCAGCCAGTGGTGCTGCTATTTTATCCCAGCCAGGTGTGTTGCTATTTTGTCACAGCCAGTAGTGTTGCTATTTTGTCCCAGCCAGCGCTGCTGCTATATCGTCCCAGCCAGTGGTGTTGCTATTTTATCCCAGCCAGCGCTGCTGCTATCTTGTCCCAGCCAGTGGTGCTGCTATTTTGTCCCAGTCAGACGTGTTGCTATATTGTCCCAGCCAGTGGTGTTACTATTTTGTCCCAGCCAGCGCTGCTGCTATATTGTCCCAGTCAGTGATGTTGCTATTTTATCCCAGCCAGCGCTGCTGCTATATTGTCCCAGCCAGCACTGCTGCTATTTTATCCCAGCCAGCGCAGCTGCTATATTGTCCCAGCCAGCGCTGCTGCTATTTTGTCCCAGCCAGTGGTGCTGCTATTCTGTCCTAGCCAGACGTGTTGCTATTTTGTCCCAGCCAGTGGTGCTGCTATTTTGTACCAGCCAGTGGTGTTGCTATTTTGTCCCAGCCAGTGGTGTTGCTATTTTGTCAAAGCCAGTGGTGTGGCTTTTTTTGCCCAGCCAGTGGTGATGTTATTTTGTCCCAGCCAGTGGTGTTGCTATTTTATCTCAGCCAGTGGTGTTGCTATTTTATCCCAGCTAGTGGTGTTGCTATTTTGTTCCAGCCAGTGGTGTTGCTATTTTATCTCAGCCAGTGGTGTTGCTATTTTTTCCCAGCTAGTGGTGTTGCTATTTTATCCCTGTCAGTGGTGTTGCTATTTTTTCCCAGCCGGTGGTGTTGCTATTTTGTCCCAGTCAGTGGTACTACTATTTTTTCCCAGCCAGCGCTGCTGCTATATTATATCAGCCATTGTTGCTGCTATTTTGTCCCAGCAAGTGGTGCTGCTATTTTATCCCAGACAGACGTGTTGCTATTTTGTCACAGCCAGTGGTGTTGCTATTTTGTCCCAGCCAGTGGTGTTGCTATTTTGTCCCAGCCAGTGGTGTTGCTATTTTGTCAAAGCCAGTGGTGTTGCTTTTTTTGCCCAGCCAGTGGTGATGTTATTGTCTCAGCCAGTGGTGTTGCTATTTTATCTCAGCCAGTGGTGTTGCTATTTTATCCCTGTCAGTGGTGTTGATATTTCATCCCAGCTATTGGTGTTGCTATTTTGTCCCAGCCAGTGGCACTACTATTTTTTCCCAGACAGCACTGCTGCTATATTGTCCCAGCCAGCGCTGCTGCTATATTGGCCCAGCCAGAGCTGCTGCTATTTTGTCCCAGCCAGTGGCGCTGCTATTTTATCCCAGCCAGGTGTGTTGCTATTTTGTCACAGCCAGTGGTGTTGCTATTTTGTCCCAGCCAGCGCTGCTGCTATATTGTCCCAGCCAGTGGTGTTGCTATTTTATCCCAGCCAGCGCTGCTGCTATTTTGTCCCAGCCAGTGGTGCTGCTATTTTGTCCCAGTCAGACGTGTTGCTATATTGTCCCAGCCAGTGGTGTTACTATTTTGTCCCAGCCAGCGCTGCTGCTATATTGTCCCAGTCAGTGATGTTACTATTTTATCCCAGCCAGCGCTGCTGCTATATTGTCAAAGCCAGCACTGCTGCTATTTTATCCCAGCCAGCGCAGCTGCTATATTGTCCCAGCCAGCGCTGCTGCTATTTTGTCCCAGCCAGTGGTGCTGCTATTCTGTCCTAGCCAGACGTGTTGCTATTTTGTCCCAGTCAGTGGTGTTGCTATTTTGTACCAGCCAGTGGTGTTGCTATTTTGTCCCAGCCAGTGGTGTTGCTATTTTGTCCCAGCCAGTGGCATTGCTACTTTATTCCAGCCAGAGGTGTTGCTATTTTTTCACAGCTAGTGGTGTTGCTATTTTATCCCAGCCAGTGGTGTTGCTATTGTGTCCCAGCTAGTGGTGATGCTATTTTGTCCCAGCCAGTGGTGTTGCTATTTTATCCCAGCCAGTAGGGTTTCTATTTTGTCCCAGTCAGTGGTGTTGCTATTTTATCCCAGCCAGTGGTGTTGCTATTTTGTCACGGCCAGTGGTGCTGCTATTTTGTCCCAGGCAGTGTTTTTTTTTAACCATTTATGGTTGATTTTATTTGGTTCAGTTCCGCAGGGTCAAATGGAAAAGATTGGCTGTTCAGTGATTGCATTTCCTAAATAATCTTCGAAAGCATGTCGTTGGTGATAACTTACTGTAGAAGGTATACCATCGAAACAATACTATACAAGTTAACGCGGTGTCATCCACGGATTCTTAGTTCGTTTGAGGAGAAGCGCCTTTGTTATCAGCGGCAACTGCATCATAAACAGCTCAATTAGAACACTATTGAACTGAGTAAAAGCACCATTTATTTTTACTGGTATTTTTTTATAATTAAATTAGGAAGTTCTCAGCTCTTCTCAAAAAGTTCAATACTATACGACAATACTATACGGGCGAGCAGGATTCAATTCCAAGTAAAATCGAACGTTTGTTTTCTTGAATCGATTTAATTCTTTGTGAGTTGTATAACTCCTCACGATTCCTCGTACATAGCCAAATTGATGAGTTTAATATAATGCTTCAACAGAGCAGCACCCTCAAATATATTTCAATATCTACTACTTTCAGCCCAAAGCCGAGCTGCATATTCTTATGTATTTCTACACATTAAATTATAGATCACAGAAAACATTAATTACTCGATAACTTAGTTCAATCTACATTGATTACATCAGGCAAAAAATATTATTAAAAAATTAATAACATGGACAAAATTGGAGAGGCAGGCGTAAAACCTACAAAATTAGGAAGCAATTTTTGCACAGGTTTAATATAATTCTGTTCACGCATTCCAATAGTATCATACACGAATGCTCACCTCCTCTCATTCTTGATTAAGAAGCTTTATATTGAGATCAAAGATGTACAAAGAGGTTCCTGAATAGGAGAAAGGTGTTCACACTAAAGGAACGTCATCCAGAGGAACATCAAAGTTGCCTAAAAAGAAGGTAAGCTCCACTCTGATTAGCAAATATAAGCGCTCAAGCAATATTCAATGAGCGTTGTTTGATAATTCGTTTACAAAGAGGGTGCCATGGCTCCCTTTGGACGCCCCTGCACTTCGTCATGCAAAACAACTCCAAATGTAATTGCGTGAAAATCCGTGAAGCTCAAACATTTCCGGACCACAGTCTGTGCAGATCGATAGTTTTAGGACCACAGTCGAGGCAACTTGCGCTTGTTAGAATGCCCAATAATTCGGTGTGCGACGGCCAAACCCCTTCGTCTGAAAACAACTCAACCCTACGATGGACCCTATTAATCTAATCTAATCAACCCTACAACCTCAACACAACACTCTTCGTAACACACGAAAAACTCTTTCGCTGTCGCCCCGATTGAAAATTGTATACCATCCAGTCGGATAGTAAATGTATTTATGCAATCTATACAACCAGAAAACAAAAATCAGATGACCAGTGAGTTGATGACTGCGAAATAATTCCTAATAAAGTAGAGATTAAATAAGCCGACAAGTAATCTACAATTGAGTGTTGAACACAAACAGTGAAATGCTATTGAGCCCCGCAATTGAGATCATTTCTCTAAACCCGTCCTAGTGTCCCTCGCCACCGCTCTCTCTATTCACTGAAGGCAGGAAATAATAACGAGGGTGGCTTTCGAGGCTCGTAATTTCAAGTCATACCAACTCATTTTAAGGCTAACAAAACTAGACATCATCCCGCAACACGCATCTCGCATTACGCTCAACAGGTGGCGCCACTCACCACACACGCTCTATTATGGAGGACGTTAATACTATTAATTGCAGGCCAAGTATGCCTTGCTATTACCGGCATGCACGGCCCTGTAGAGCGGCTTACTACTGCTCCATTATACTGGATTCCCGTACTAACTAAATATGAGTACTCGCTAAAAAGTGACGGTGTTCCGCTCTTGGGGAATATTAAGCAAGACACAGACATCCGCTACACTGGACAGACAGGATAAAACAATTTTGAAATTATAATGCTGGTTGTTTTAGTTTTTTCTTCTTGATTTTAAGTTCATTATGAATGATCGTCCGAACAGTTGAAACAGTTCAGCCGTTCATGTGGGGCAACGGTATAACGCACATTTTGAACACGTAAACGTTGGGTTAGAACCCTTTCTGCAGCAGGCTGTTATATCAATTAGGTAGCAAGCTTTAAAATTGCTGATTAGTGTGCATGCACAAACATTTCATGAGTCAATGTTATTTACAATTTCATGTTGGACATTTTCTACTCTCAGTTTAGAAAAAAAGATTAATTGATGTAAACTGTTTATTGTCAAGCTTATACTTTAATATCAGTTGGCCTAACTTATTCTAGTCATTTTTCTAGCAATCAATAGATCAATGTAACGTCTTTGTTGGTCTCGGCATGTTGAACAATGAAGAATGGATAGGGTCCTGCAAGGATATCTGATGATTGGTGGGTGTAAATGTAAATTTATTAACCTTCATTACTCATGAGGTAATATTAAGTATATTTATGTAGCAAATGTTGTGTTCAGAACCGCTCACGCTGACGTAGACTTCGTACATATTATCTATATATAGTGATATAACTGTAATTTTCCACCTGCCATTGTACTTCAATGAAATTTAAATTCCTAAATCCTCAAATCCTGACAATATTTCGATCGATTTACTGACTTATCTCGCGTCTGTGCTTTCTGCCATGACTGAATTTTCCGGAATATATTTTGATCGATTCACTGCCTTATCTCGCGTCTGTGCTTTCCTTTATGGGTGAATTGTCCGGAATATATTTTGATCGATTCACCGCCTTATCTCGCGCCTGCCCTTTCTTCCATGGCTGAATTGTCCGGAATATATTTCGATCGATTCACAGCCTTATCTCGCACCTGTGCTTTCTTCCATGACTGAATTGTCCAGAATGTATTTTGATCGATTCACTGCCTTATCTCGCGCTTGCGTTTTCTTCCATGGCTGAATTTTCCGGAACATATTTTGATCGATTCACTGCCTTATCTCGCGCCTGTGCTTTCTTCCATTTATGAATTGTCCGGATTATATTTTGATCGACTCACTGCCTGATCTCGCATCTGTGCTTTCTTCCATGGCTGAATTGTCCGGAACATATTTTGATCGATTCACTGCCTTATCTCGCGCCTGTGCTTTCTTCCATGTCTAAATTGTCCGGAATGTATTTTGATCGACTCACTGCCTTATCTCGCGCCTGTGCTTTCTTCCATGGCTGAATTGTCCGGAATATATTTCGATCGATTCACAGCCTTATCTCGCACCTGTGCTTTCTTCCATGACTGAATTGTCCAGAATGTATTTTGATTGATTCATTGCCTAATTTTGCACCTGTGCTTTCATCCATGGCTGAATTGTCCGGAATATATTTTGATCGATTCTGCGCCTTATCTCGCACCCGTGCTTTCTCCCACGGCTGAATTGCCCGGAATATATTTTGATCGATTCACTGCCTTATCTCAAACCTGTGCTTTCTTCGATGGCTGAATGAGACCTACCCAGGCAGTGTCGATCCCCTTTCCTGCCTTGCAAAATCCGTTCTCTTCGCGGATACACACCTCCCCCAGGCTTTCTTCAATTCTACTTCAAGATTGCTCCACACTGCACTTGCCCTTGAACCTGTTCAGATCTTGTCCTACTTTGCCACTACCCTTTATTGCCTTAGCTCGGCCTTGCTCTTGCCACTGCATTGCCTTGTCACTGCACTGCTTCTAACTTTCCCTGACCCTAAACATGACTCTTGCCCCTGCCTTACCTTGCTCCTCCTCTGACCCTCGTCTGTCTGCTCTATCCCTCCCCTGCTGGTCTTGTTCCCGCCCCCTGCCTGCCCTGTTACCCACCTGCCCTACCTTGTTTTGCCCTCGATTGCAATGGTCGCCCTCGTTTCAGCCCAGAGCCCCGCCTTTCCATGCAGGCCGGAAGGTCTCTCTAGCGCTCAAACCTCAACCCTCTCTCTATTCAGGGCTCGTTATTTGTAGGAAGTTAATGCAAGGCACTCATGAACAGCGTTTCAACATTTATCCAAACCAGCAGAGAACAAACTAAAGCCCTGTATATTAAAGTGCCGCTACCATATTATTACCATATAAAACAGAGGTTGACGACAATGGCAGAGCCGTGCTCGTTGGGGCTGTCTCTGTAGCATTATACGCACCTGCTAACAACATTACGCACCTGCTTATCATTCCACTCACATGCTCATCACTCTGCGCACCTGCTCATTACTGTACGCACCTGTTCATCACTCTACGCACCTGCTCATCACTCTACGCCCCTGCTCATTACTATACGCCCCTGCTCATCAATCTACGCACCTGCTCATCACTCTACGCCCCTGCTCATTACTATACGCCCCTGCTCATCAATCTACGCACCTGCTCATCACTCTACGCACCTGCTCATCCCTCGACACACCTGCTCATCACTCTACGCACCTGCTCATCCCTCTACGCACCTGCACATCCCTCGACACACCTGCTCATCCCTCGACACACCTGTTCATTACTCTACGCATCTGCTCATAACTCTACGCACCTGCTCATCACTCTACGCACCTACTCATTCCTTTACGCACCTGCTCATCACTCTACGCACCTGCTCATTACTTTACGCACATGTTCATCACTCTACGCACCTGCTCATCACTCTACGCACCTGCTCATTACTCTACGCACTTGCTCATCAACCTACGCACCTGCTCACCCCTCTACGCACCTGCTCACCACTCTACGCACCTGTTCATCACTCTACGCACATGCTCATCCCTCTATGCCCCTGCTCATCACTCTACGTACCTGCTCATTACTCTACGCCCCTGCTCATCATTCTACGCACCTGCTCATTACTCTACGCACCTGTTCATCACTCTACGCACCTGCTCATCCCTCTACGCACCTGCTCATTTCTCTACGCACCTGCTCATCAATCTACGCCTCTGCTCATCACTTTACGCACCAGCTCATCAATCTACGCCCCTGCTCAGCACTCTACGCACCTGCTCATTACTCTACGCACCTGCTCATCAATCTACACACCTGCTCACCCCTCTACGCACCTGCTCACCACTCTACGCACCTGCTCATCCTTCTACGCCCCTGCTCATCACTCTACGCACCTGCTCATCACTCTACGCACCTGTTCATCCCACTACGCACCTGCTTATCACTCTACGCACCTGCTCATTACTATACGCACCTGCTCATCAATCTACGCCTCTGCTCATCACTTTACGCACCTGCTCATCAATCTACGCCCCTACTCATCACTCTACGCACCTGCTCATTACTCTACGCACCTGCTCATCTATCTACACACCTGCTCACCCCTCTACGCACCTGCTCACCACTCTACGCACCTGCTCAT
>SDVV010009767.1:0-16553 GCA_016164225.1 Gammarus roeselii | reverse complement strand
ACCATCGCATGTTATTCTTGCCGCAAAGTTTATACAACGTTTCACTTCTCTCTTTGAGTTTTGGTGCATTTCTATCAAATTGGAAGGCAGTAGTTAATGTGAGGAAATATTAAAGAGTGGACAATCAGTAATCTTGATTTGAAATCCGATCCTTTTTTTGCGGAGTTTAGGAACAGAAGTGTTCCATTCAACTTGGAACACAGAGTAGTTACGTGGTGTTTGAAAGAAAGATCGGGATCAAACCATACTCCCTGACTTTTAACTTTATCTTCAACAAGAATGTCAGACTTGCCTATCCTGATAGAGAAATTCATTGGAACTGCTTTTCTTTTCGAGTTCGAGCAGAACAAGATGCATTTTATTTTTTCAGAGTTGAGGTTGAGTCCATTTTTATCATACCAAGATTTCAGATTAGTTACGGCTGTCTCAGCGTCGTCTTGCAGCGCATTCAGATCTGACGGTTTTCGGGAAAGCAATATTTGAATATCATCGGCGTACATTATAATTTTCGCTTGATTTTTAGGTATTTTACAGTCGATGTCCTTTACAAAAACCAGGAACAACAAAGGGTCACGCATCGGACCTTGAGGGACCCCAAAGGCAACTGTGGCCGATCTTGACATAGTTGCGTTATCGAGTTTAACTGATTGTTGCCGATTCATCAGATAACTTTCGAACCAAGTAGGGTCTATTCCGATGTTGCGGAGCTAAGAGCAGAAAAATTAAAATCCTAAATTATTGGGCATTGCAAAATATTTAGATTAAGGGCACAAAGTTCTTTGCTTCCCCCACTTTGCATGATTTTTAATTGAACATACATACCTCCTCCTGCTGCTCCTTTTGGGCCTCTCTAAGCCCTGTCTCCTGGCCTGATCGGCATATCCCGGGTCAGTTGTGATCCTGTTCTACCCTTAATGCTATCCTCACAGTGCCTGGCTCAGTATCATGTCGTCATCAGGGTTGAATCGCTCTATCAGTCACAGGTACCCTTGATGTCTCGTGCCCATGCCTCCTTCACAGCAACCAGAAACCATGCGGTAACAACTTTGCATTACGTCACAAACGAAAGAGTTTGGACGCTCCCTGAGGCGTTATCTGGCCCTTGGCTATCCCGTTGAAAAACTGGATAGCCGTTAGTGAGGGTGGGAACGGAAGTTGGACACAACATTGGTAAGACCTCGAAAGCTGTTCGACACCGCTGCTGACACTGATCTCACCCACTCTCCAGACCCGAAGAATGTGCTGTGGGGCTCCTGGCCGGACTCTTTAACGATAATAGGATAAGATTAAGTGTGTGTGTGAGTTCATGTGAGCAGTGTAAGGGGCGTCTTGAGGCCTTTTTTTTTGTGGGATACGGCTTTCTGTCTGTATCCGTACCTGTAACAATATAACATGAATACAATTATTTCTGCGTGCGAACAAAGACTTTTGCAAATTCAATTCTATGAAAATCTATTTAAATAACATAATTTTGCGTCAAGAACAAGCTTAATAACAAACTTACTGAATCGTTGAGAGCGTCTGCTGGGTTATTCATAAGAAAGAGTCCGCATATTGATTGGAGCATGACAAAAATTGTTGAAGGAAGACTGAAGTGATCGCGTTGTTCCCAGATGAATATGATGTAGAGGTACAAACTAAAAACCACATCTGTTATGAAATTAACGGTCAAAAACAGAAGAATCCACGAGTAAACTTCATTCAAGAGATTGATGGTTTCATCAACTTTAACAAGTAGGGCTTCGAAAGTGTAGAAATTGTGTCCCAGTGTCTGAGAGAGACAGTTTGAATCGTTTGTGAGGGAACTTCTTCTGGGCAACACCAAAACCAAGTTAGTAGTTGTTTTTCGTCTCCCATTGATGGGTCGCAAGTTCAATCTGTCCGAAACCTCAAAAGAGTGTGTCTGAAGTGTGCCATATGAATTTGTTCCTTCCGTTTCTAACTCTTTGGCAGAGAGGCAGATGGACGCGCCAATAAACCTTACAAAAATATTAAAACTGTACAAGATTGTAAAATTCACCATTTGCAACATGATGAAAAAAAGTTTGTTTCGAAGAATTTCAAGTGAGGATCCGTAAAGTCCGTTGGAGATGATTTTGTAGATAACTTTGCCGGCAGCTATGATCTGTAATATCAACACAACAGAAAGGAGACAAGCATCGGACAAGGTCCACACTCTTGTGTTTGAAAGGTTGCCGCTGGAAACGATGTCTTCGAGAAGTAGAATGAGTGATTGTAGAGAGTTCCGGTTTGCTTGCATGATGATCAGCAACGCGACGAATGTCACAATTGGTGTCAAAGAGTAAACTCGGCTGATCATCGCATTCATATTAACTTCTGTATAATCTAAAACTGCCACCATGTAGGTGGCGCTGCTGATGTAAAGCAAGTTCAGTGCTAGAGTCCAAAGTCTCCAAAACGTTCTTCGTCCTTTGTTCCGACATCCCGTGGCGTCCGGCTTGTCACTTTTACCAGCGCTTGTTGAATAAATCGAAGAAGCAGATGATGAATTTTCCCGCTTTTCTGGAGGGAAGTATAATCCAGCAGCTCTGAGGTGGGTGACAATGAGGCGCAGACTCACGGTAACCATGTTAGTTGGTTTTCTTCAAGATCAAAATATTAAACAGATATCCCGGGATCAAAATAATTGTTTCCAAATATTTTGACAGTTGTCACTCTAGATCCATTTTTTACTATGCTAATATATTACTTCAATTAACCAAAATCGAACCTGATTTTTCGCATGTCAGACAAGACATCACCACGTCGCGTCAAAGATGCTCAAGAGTTTACCACAAACATTATTTTCTTATTGCGGAAACAAAACAGAACGACACTGGTTTGCCCTCTGTCCGGCGACAACATCTGACCCTGTGTCAAGACGGGAGGGTCATATGTTGTATTTGGCGCCGCTCTGTTTACAGCTATTAACATGATTGCTCACAAACACTTAAGCAGCCCGCAATTATTAGGCAAGAAGAAATTGAGCTGAACGGTGTTGATGATAGGCTCGCGAGTACTGAGAGTAGATTATCCTTCACTGGGTAAATACTCTGCCCAATCCACCGGGGAATACTGTTGTAATCATATGCACCTGATTAAAAGTATTTCCAACGCATGAGTCTGCTTGCCGTAACAATCGGTATAAGATGATTACTCGCGCAAACTATGTCAAAACACCCATTGTACGCGACTCTAATTAATGCCCGGTAAACACGGTAACGACAGTCGCATTTAACTTTTGTTTGCCTCCGTGGGATCGTCATTGTTACGGTGGCGACAGATGATTCGTTTGTGATGGAAGACTGACAAAATTGTTAAATGGTTATTCTTGTCGTGCATGAAAACATTGTTAAAGTTTTGTCCAAATTAAATGGCATACCAGTTTTGTTCAGATCAAATAGCATACCAAGGAACATACAAAGTTTAATTCCTCATGTAAAAGTATTATTTGTTTTTTCGTTATGGTCTACCAATAACCGAATTTCCTTTCGCTGCTGTACAGAGAAGCCTTATGGTTAAAACTTACAGACACATGCCTCCAGGTGACACTAAGAAGGGCGGTGAGGCTATGACGTCAAAATGATTCCGTTTCAAAAATGTTTACCTCGTAAAAAACGGAAGGGCTGGGCTTATTGAGGTGAGACTGTACCATTTCTTGGTTTGAATTGCACGAATGAGCCAGATCATGGAAATTTCTGTACGGAAAAGTTCGACTAGTCAATCAATTCAAAAAATTTGAAAGTTCTCACAATTTTTGCGAATAAATACTATGATTGCATGAAAATGGTTTGAAGTAAACAACAGAATTTTCTCTCGTGAATAAAAAAAAAACATAGGAGTAAACCCTTAGTCAATTTAATCATAAATTTTCGAAACAGTGCATATTTATATAACAGCATCGGTAAATGTATCCGAAGATGTTCCATATCCATATATGAAACTCAAATTATCATTCCATCTTTTATAATCCAAACTATAAAGAATTCTCACGGGAAACACATTTCCATGGGAACAAAACTTGACCATTATCAAATTAAACTGTACTTGCTAAACATTTCCAATAAGAGAGAGATTGTTCATTATTTCTTTATACATAGTCTGAAATTTAATAATTCTATAAATTTAAATTTGATTTGACAACAAAAGTTTTGCTAAAAGTTATTAAAGAACACAGCAAAAGCATGATCAACTTCAATTTTTAAATGAGAATTTTCGTACCTCTTCAAATCTATTAGACTGGATTGTCAAATTAATGAAAAAATTATCCTTATCACACAAAATGACCCACACTACCATGCTCGTGAGTTGAAACATAACTATATTGAATTTACAGGTTGAACACCCACTGTGAAGCCATATTATGTAAATTTCTTAACGAATGAGTTTTATCGTTAGAACAATTCAAGATATTGAAAAAATCCTCATGAATTTTTCATCTGTTGTACAACACACTATGATTACATGAATATGGATAGGAATTAACTACATACTTTTCACTCGAAATAATTGAAATAATGACAAGAGTATGCTTATAGAATATTGTGAGGGGAAATCAGAACTTGATTTTTTTTAAATCAAACAACTTTACCTGAAAACATTTATAGTTAGACTGGAATTGTTCTCTATTTCTTCCTACGCAAAAACAACTTTAATAGCTAAGCAATTGTATATATACTACGTATGGAGAAAAAAGGAACAATTTCCGTCTAATTAGAATTGCTTGGCTGATGGAGTTGTTTAAGGTGATAATTTGCAAGGTTTTATTCCATCGCATGTGTTTTTCATGGAAATTCATCATCATCCGGATTATTCGTCATTGGACGGAGATTTTCAGTAGACTGAAGGAAGTGTGTAAAGTGTTAGATGCTTTGAAGGGTGTTATGAGATGCAGGACGTTGGATATGGCGACAAAGAGAGGGTTATAGGAAAGAATATAGATGTTCCCTTGTTATGTACTGGGCTGAGACCTGATGGGTGAGAGGGAGAGAGCCGCTGAGTGAGCGTTTATGAGAAGAATGGTGGAGAGGAATGACCGGAGGGACACGGGCGACAAAGACCAGTAATGACGTTGATGTAAATGGAACGGGGATGAAGAGGAAGTAAGTGTGAAAAGTTTATTTACGTGTTCCGATGTAGTTCGGACACACGATGACAATTAATGATAAGAAACTGTCATAAATGGGAGGTGATGGTAACAGGGGTGATTGAGTCGGCGTAAGCCTAGTGGAAGATCGATGTGCGGTTGATGGGCGGCGTGAAGTAGGCATTGGTGAGGAGAGGCTTCGGTGTAGAAGAAGCGAGGGAGCGTGCGAAGTATAGCGGTGAGTGGTGAATGATTGTGAATGGAAGAGTTTGGACACAGCCCTGGGACGTCCCCCTCCCTCGGCTCTCCGGCTGAAAAACTGTACAGATATTGGTGACGGTTGGCCTGGATGCTATGACACATCTGGGGCAACCCCGAGAAAGCTGTCCGACCCTGCTGCTGAGATTGATCTCGGACCTTACTCCTGACCAGAAATAAATGCTGTGGGCTTCTGGCTCTTGTAAGGATAGTCCGTCGTATCCTCAAAAAAGTGTGTCTGATGCGTTCAATCTGAATTATTTTCTTCAGTTTCTAATTGTTTAGCAGAGTGGCAGATGGAAGCGCGAATACACCTTACAAAAAAATTAAAACTGTACAAAATTGTCAAATTCACCATTTGCATGCCGATGAAAAAATTTTTATTCGATGAATTCCAGTGAGAATCCGGAAGGTTCGTTGACGATGATTTTATAGATACGTTGCAGACAGCTATGATCTGTACTATCAACACAAAAGAAATGTGACTGGAATCGGACAAGGTCCACACACATGTGTTCCGAAGATTGCCGTTGGAAACGATGCCTTCGAGAAGTAGAATGAGTGATTGGAGAGAGTTTCGGTGCTCTCGCATGATGATCACCAACGCGACGAACGTCACAATTGGTGTCAAAAAGTCAACTCGGAAGATCATGTCATTCAAATCAACTTCTGAATAATCAAAAACTGCAGTCATGTAGCTGGCGCTGCTGATGTCAAGCAAGTTCAGTGCTAGAGTCCAAATTCTCCAAAGTAATCATCGTCCTTTGTTTCAACATCCCGTGGAGTCCGGTTCGTCATGTGCAGTTTACCAGCGCTTGTTAAATAAGTCGAAGGGGCAGAAGATGAATTTTCACGTTTTGCTTTTTGAGGGAAGTACAATCCAGCAGCTCTCAGGTGGGTGACGATGAGGCATACACTCACGGTAACCATGTTCGTTGGTTTTCTTCAAGATCAAAATATTTAACAGATATTCCGTTATCAAAATAATTGTTTCCAAATATTTTGACGTTTGTCACTCTAGAAAACAATTTTACTGTGCAAATAAGTTATGTTTATGACCAAAATCGAACCTGAATTCTCGTATGTCAGACATGACATCACCACGTTGGGTCGAAGATGCTCAAGGTTATTCCAGAGGCATGTTTTCCAATTCCTGAGGTAAAGAAAAAGATGGTAGAGTTTCTCCCTCTGTCTGGCGACTAGCTGGTGTACTATCCAAGACGGGAGGGTCATATGTTGTATTTGGCACCGCTCTGTTTACAGCTATTAACATGATTGCTCACAAACGTAGGCATGAAGAAATTGAGATGAACAGTGTTGATTATAGGCTTGCGATTAATGAGAGTAAATTATCCTTCATTGGGTAAACACTACCCAATGTCACCGGGAAATATTTTTGCAATCATAAGCATCTAATTGGAAGTATTTTTAACGCCCGAGTCTGCAGGCAGCCATAATCGATACAAGATGATTACTGTTAAAGATAGGATGTCAGAAGCACTATTGTAAGCTACCATAATTTGGGCACGGCAAACACGCTAACGACGCATTTAGTGTTTTGTTTGTCCCCATAAGATCGTCAATGATCAGCGGCCTCGATAAAAATCATGCATGCAAACTGTGCTAATGTTTGATTTCCACAATTCCTTAAGTAGCTTCGTCCAGATCGAATACCTATACAGAAAAAAACATAAAGCGTAATTCCAAGTGTAAAAGTATTGTTTGCTTCTTCGTTATAGACTAACTATAAACGAATTTCCTTTCGCTACTGTTCATAGAAGCCTCATGATCATAACATACAAACACAACCTCCGACTGACGCTAAGGGCGGTGTAGCTGGGCCTTCACAATGATTCCATTTCATAAATGTTGACCTCGGAGAAAACGGAAGGGCTGGGCCAATTTAGGCGAGACTATATCAATTTTTCCTCTGAATTAGACGAATGGGCCACATATGCAAATTTCTAAGCGGGAGAGTTATACCAGTCAATCAATTACAGAGTTTGGAAAGTTTTCAAAGTTCTTCCAATAGCGAAAAAAATAAAATGATTGCATGAACATGGTTAGAAATGAACAACATCATTTTCTGACGACATGACAGAAAAAAAATCACAAGGATAATCCCTTAAAATATTTGAACATAAATTCTCGAAATACTACATATGGATATGACAGCATCATTTGATCTATCCAAAGATGTTCCATATCCCGAAAAACAACGCAAATTATAATTCAATCGTGTATAATTCAAGTTATAACGAATTTCCACGGGAAACACATTCCATGGGATCAGAACATGATAATTATTAAATTAAACAACTCTACCGGCCAAACATTCCTAGGTAAAGGAGAAATTGTTCACTATTCCTTCATACACAGTAATAAAAAACATTTATGTCAATTTAAATTAGATTTGACAACAAAAGTTTCACTTGAATTGATTGAAGAAAACCATTGGAATACCCTTGAAATATTTTAATGAAGATTTTCAAACCATTCCAAATCTATCAGACTGGACCATCAAATTAATGGAAAAATGTTCCTCATGACAAAAAATTACCCACATAACCATCTTCGGGAATTAAAACAATATTTAAATGAATTTCCACTTAGAGCACCCACTGTGAAGCACCCACTGTGAAGCACACACTGCGAAGCACCTACTGTGAAGCATCCACTTAGAAGCACCCACTGTGAAGTACCCATTGTGAAGTCCACACTACGAAGCACCAACTGTGAAGCATCCACTTTGAAGCACCTACTGTGAAGCACCCACTGTGAAGCCCCCACTGTGAAGGGCCCACTGTGAAGCCATATTATGTGAAGTTCTAAATGGATGAGTTTTATCATCAAAACAATTAGAGATATTGGAATAGTCCTCACGAATTTTTCAGCAGTTGCACAACACTCTATGATTACATGAATATGGATAAAAATTATCTACATACATTTCACTCAAGATAATTGAAATAATCGCAAGGGAATGCTCGTAGGATATTGTGAGGGAAAACCTCGAACAACCACAAAACCATAGAATAACGTCATTAGATGAATTTAACGTGTTCCTTATCCCAAATAACGTCAGACATTATCATCCCATCATGAACATCCAAATTATGATGAATTCCCACGGAAACAAACTTACCTTGGACTCAGAACTTGCATCTCATCAAATTAAACAACTCTACCTCCCAAACATTTCTAGTTTGACTGAAGCTGTTCCAAATTCCTTTATACGCTGTAACCACTCAACTAGCTGAGCTATTGTACGAATAACTTAATCATTTGCAAGGTTTTCATCTCATAGCATGTGGTTCCCGTGGAAATTCATCATCATTTGAACTATTCGTCATTGGACGGAGGTGTTCAGTAGATTGAAGAATGCGTGTAAAGTGTTAGATGCTCTGAAGGGCGTAATGAGATGCAGGACGTTGGATATGGCGGCAAAGAGAGGGTTATATGTAGGGATATAGATGTTCCCTTGTGATGCACTGGGCTGAGAACTAGAGGGTGAGAGAGGAAGAGAGCAGATGTGTGAGCATTTATACGAAGAATGGTGGAGAGAAATGACCTGAGCGACGCGGACGACAAAGACCAGTAATGACGATGATAGAATTGGAATGGAGATGATGGGGAAGTTCGCGAGCAGAGTTTATTAAGGTGTTCTGATGTGGTTCGCACACACGGCGACAATTATTGATGTGAAACTGTTGTAAAGGAGGAGGTGATGGGAGCTCTTAGCTCTTAGCCTTGCCGTCAGCCACTTCTTTTCTGGTGGGATACGGCCTTGCGGTATCTGTACCTGGAACATTTATAGTTAAATACAATGAATTCTGCGAGCGAACATTTTTTTTCAAATTCTCATTTATGAAAAATCCATTCCAACAAAAGAATTGTGCTTCAATACCAAATTTAATAGCCAACTTACTGAATCGTTGAGAGCGTCTGCTGGGTTGTTCATTAGAAAGAGACCACATGTTGATTGGAGTATCACAAAAAACGGCAAAAAAATAATGTCATAATCGCGTTGTTCCCAGATGAATACGAAGCCTAAGTACAAACTGAACACCATATCTGAGATGTAGTTGACGTTCAAGAAGAAAAGAGTCCACGAGTAAACTCCCTTCAAGAGATTGATGGTTTCATCTACTAAAACAAGTAGGGCTTCGAATGAGTCGAAGTTTTGTCTCGGTGTCTGAGTCAAACTGTTCGAATCGTTCATGGGGAAACTCTCTCTGGGCAACACCCAAACCATGTTGGTAGTTGTTGTTTTTCGTTTCTCATTGATGTGTGGCAAGTTCATTCTGTCCACAGCCTCAGAAGAGTATGTCTGATGTGTTCCATCTGAATTTTTTCCTTCCGTTTCTAACTGTTTGGCAGAGTGGCAGATGGAAGCGCAAATCAGCCTTACAAAGAAATTGAAACTGTACAAGATTGTCAAATTCACCATTTGCACGATGATGAAAAAAAGTTTATCTCGAAGGAATTCAAGTGAGGATTTGGAAGGTCCATTTGCGATGATTTTGTAGGTAGCGTTGCCGACAGATATGATCCGTACTATGAACACAACAGAAAGGTAACTGATATCGGACAAGGTCCACACTCTTGTGTTTGGAAGGTTGCCATTGGAAACGATACCTTCAAGAAGTAGAATGAGTGATCGGAGAGAGTTTCGGTTTACTTGCATGATGATCACCAACGCAACGAATGTCACAATTGGCGTCAATGAGTAGACTCGGCAGATCAAGGCATTCATATAAACTTCTGAATAATCAAAAACTGCGACCATGTAGGTGGCGCTGCTGATGTAAAGCAAATTCAGTGTTAGAGTCCAAAGTCTCCAAAAGGTACTTCTTTCGTCGTTCCAGCATCCCGTGGCGTCCGGTTTGTCATTTTTACCAGTGCTTGTTGAATAATTCGAAGAAGCTGATGATGAATTTTCACGTTTTTCTGGAGGGAAGTATAACCCCGCAGCTCTGAGGTGGATGACAATGAGGCGCAGACTCACGGAAACCATGTTAGTTGGTTTTCTTCGTCATCAAAACGTTAAACTGATGTCCCGGGATCAGAATAATTGTTTCCAAATATTATGAAAGTTGTCACTCTAGAATCCTATTTTATTATGAAAAATGAATAATGTTAACTAACCAAAATCGAAACTGATTTTTCGCATGTCAGACAGGATATCACCACGGCCCGTTAATGATGTTCAAGGTGATACCACGAACACTATTCTGTTATTCCAGAAAAAAAGACGACACTGGTCCGCACTCTGTCCGGCGACTAGCTGCTGTTTTATCCAAGGCGGGATGGGTCAGATGTTGTGTAAGGCGACGCTATGTTTACAGCTATTAACATTATTGCCCACAAACACTTCAGCAGACCTCAATTATTGAGCATGAAGAAATTGAGATTACCGCTGTCGATTAGAGGCTTGCCAGTAATGAGAGTAGATTACCTTGCATTGGGAAAACACTTTGCCAAATTCGCCGGGGAATAGTTCTGGAACCAGATGTATCGAATTGAAAGTATTTCCAATGCACGAATCTGCAGGCCGAACATTCGATACAAGATGATTACTAGTAGAAATATGTCTGAGTGACCTCTGCAGTGACCATAGTTTACGTACGGTAAACAAGATAGTGACGTTGCATTTAGTGTTTTGTTTGCATCCACGGATCATCAATGGTACAGTGGCGACGGATAATTCGTTTGTGATGAAATATTGACTAACAATTATGTTAAATGGTTCTTTTGTCATGTAGATAATTTTGGTTAAAGTTTGATTTCTAGAATTCATTAGGTTGCTTTGTCCAGATCTATTTGCATAACAAAAAACATATAAAGTGGAATTTCACGTGTAAAGGTTATGTACGTTTCTTCGTTATAGACTAACCATAAACGATTTTTTTTTCGCTAATGTACATACATATCTCATGGTCATAATATACAAAAATATACGTCAGGATGACGCTCAGGGTAGTGAGGCTGTAATCTCAAAATGAATCCGTTCTCAAAATATTTACCTAGTAGAAAACGGAAGGACGGGGTTAATTTAGGCGAGACTGTATAATTTTGTTCCTCCTGATTAGGACGAATGAAGGTCGTGCAACTTTCTATACAGAACAGTTTTACCAGTCAATCAATTCAAGATTTCGGAAAAAAAACATTGTTTCAACGTAGTACAAAATACGATGATTGCATGAATATGGTTAGAAATGAACAACATAATTTTTTTTCGACATGATAGAAAAAAATTACAAGGCTTCACCCTTAGAATATTGAAACGGAAATTCTCGTAACACTGCATATAGTTCGTACAGCATCATTCAATGTATAAAAACAGCTCAAACTATAATTCAATCATGTATAATCTATATTATAAAGAATTTCCACGGAAACACATTCCGTGGGATCAAAACTTGAGAGAATTATTAAACTGAACAACTCTACCTGCCAAACATTTTTAGTTAGAGAAAAATTGTTCATTGTCTCTGTATACCTAATACAAAAAACATTGGAACATACAATTGAAATATTTTAACGTGAATTTTCGAACCATTTCACATCTATTAGACTGGACCATCATATAAACGAAAAAAATGTTGCTCATCACACGAAATGACCCATATTACCATCCTCGGAATTTGAAACAAAATTATAAAGATTTCCACGTCGAGCACCCACTGTGAAGCACCCACTCTGAAGACAGGTCATGTAAATATCTGAATGAATAGTTCTAGAAGAAAAAAATATGATATTGGAAAAGACCTCACGAATTTTTCATTTGTTGTAAAACACCCTATAATTACATGAATATGGATAGGAATTAACTACATACTTATCTCTCGAAATAATCACAAGGGTAAGCTTATAGAATATTGTGAGGCAAAATTTCGAACTACTGCAAATTCATAGAATAACGTCATTTGATGAATGCAACGTGTTCCTTATCCCGTATAACAACATACATTATCATCCCATCACGAACAATCCAAATTATGATGAATTATCACGGGAAGCACATACCGTAGGAATCAGAACTTGCAAATTATTAGATTTAACAACTCTACCTGACAAACATTTCTAGTAAGACTGAAATTAATGCCAATTCTTCATACATAGTAACAACTCTACTAGCTAAGCTAACCACTCGGCCGCCGTGGCAGAGTGGTTAGCGTATCCGACTGCAGTGTCAGCCTCTGGTGCTGCATGTCGCGAGTTCGAGCCTCGGCAGTGACAAGGCGGTCTTGTCGCGGGGAGATTTGGTGCCTCCCCCCTCTGTGTCTGCCTAACTTAGCCACCCTCCTAACTAGGGGGAAACGGCTGTATGTCTATACAATACATAAATACAAAGGAAACAATTTCAGTCTAACTAGAATAGCTCGGCTGGAGGAGTTGTTTAACTTAATAATATGCAAAGTTTCATATCAAGGCATGTGGTTCCCGTGAAAATTCACCATCATTTGGATTATTCGTCATGGGACCGAGGGGCTTAGTAGAGTGAAGGAAGTGTGTGAAGTGTTTGATGCTCTGAAGGGTGTGATGAGATGCAGGACGTTGGAAATGGTGTCAAAAAGAGGGTTATATTAAGGGGTAGAGATGTTGCCTTGTTATGTAGTGGCTGTGACTTGGAGGGTGAGGGGGGAAAGGAACAGATGGCTGTACTTTTATAAGAAGAATTGTGGAGAGGAATGACCGGAGGGACGCAGATGGAAGAGACCAGAGATGAAGATGATAAAAATGCAACGGGGATGGGTAGGTAGTTAGAGTGCAGAGTTTCTTTGCGAGCTCGAATTTAGTTCGGAAACACGGTGACCATAAAAGCTACGAAATTGTCGTATAAGAAGTGATGATGGAAGCAGAGGGATTGAGTCGGCTAAGACCTAAGGGAAGATCGATGTGTGGGTGGATGGATGGCGTGGCGTGAAGTAGGCATTGGTGAGGAGAGTCTTCAGTGTAGAAGTAGCGAGGGAGTGTGCAAAGAATCGCCGTGAGTGGTGAATGATTGTGAATGGAACAGTTTGGATGCAGCCCTGAGACGTTTTCCTACCCTGAGTTGCCCGTTTAAAAACTGGATAGTCATTGGTGATGGTATGACCGGATGCTATGACACAGAAGGGGCAAGCCCGCGAAAACTATCCGACCCTGCTGCTGACACTGATCTCAAGCCTTACTCTTGACCCAAAGTGAGTGCTGTGGGCTATTGGCCGGACCATTTACCTTTACAGGGCTAAGATTTAACATGTCTGTATTGCAGGGTAGCAATGTAAGAGGTGTCTTGCCGTCGACCACCCTCTTATTGTGGGAGATGACCATGCTTTTGCATCTGAAACTGCATAATTTAAAATTTTATACTATAAATTCTGTGGGTAAACGATTCATTTACAAATTATTTTCTATGAAAAATCTATTTAAACAATTAAATTGTACTCCAAGAAGAAGCTTAATAGCAAACTTACTGAATCGTTGAGAGAGAGTCTGCTGGATTGTCCATAAGAAAGTCCACATGTTGATTGGAGCATCACAAAAATTGCGAAAGAACTAATGTCGTAATCGCGTGATTCCAAAATGAATACGAAGCAAAAGTACAGACTGAACTCCATATCTGTTATGAAGTTGACGTTCAAAGAGAAAAGAATCCACGAGTAAACTCCCTGCATGAGATTGATGGTTTCATCGACTACAAGAAGTTGGGCTTCGAAGGAGTCGAAGTTGTGTCTCGGTGTCTGAGTCACAGTTCGTATCGTTGGTGATGGAGCTCCCTCTGGGCAACGCCCAAACCAAGTTAGAAGTTGTTGTTGTCCGTCCTATCCACGAAAGATGTGTCTGATGTGTTCCATCTGAATGTTTTTCTTCCGCTTCTATCTGTTTGATAGAGTGGCAGATGGAAGCTCCAATCAACCTTACAAAAAAATTAAAACTGTACAAGATTGTCAAATTTACTATTTGCACGATGATGGAAAAAAGTTTCTCTCGAAGGAATTGGCGATAATTTCGTAGATAATGTGGCTGACAGCTATGATCTATATTATCAACACAACAGAAAGGAGACAGGCATCGGACAAGGTCCACACTTTTGTGTTTGGAAGGTTGCCGTTGGAAACGATGCCTTCGAGAAGTAGAATGAGTGATTGGAGAGAGTTTCGGTTCGCACGCATGATGGTCACCAACGCGACGAATGTCATAATTGGTGTCAAAAAGTAAAATCGGAAGATCAGGTCATTCATATAAACCACGTAGCTGAAGCTGCTGATGTAAGCAAGTTCTGTGCTAGAATCCTAAGACTACAAAAAATATTTCGTTCGTCGTTCCAGCATCCCGTGGCATCCGGCTTGTAATTTTTACCAGCGCTTGTTAAATAAGCCGGAAAACGCAGATGATGAATTTCCACGTTTTTCTGAAGAAAAGTATAATCCAGCAGTTCTGAGGTGGGTGACAATGAGGCGCAGACTCACTGTAACTATATTCGTAGTTTATTTTTTGAGATCAAAATATTAAACTGATATATCGGGATCAAAATAATTTGTTCCCAAATTGTTTCGAAACCAATTTTACTACGCAAATAAATTATGTTAATTAACCAAATCGATCTGATTTCTCGTCTGTCAGGCAATACATCACCACGTCGCGTCGAAGATACTCAAGGTCATACCACAAACACTACTCTCTTATTCATGAAGCAAAAATGGCAACACAGGTTTGCCCTCTGCCTGGCGACTAGCTGTTGAATTATCCAAGACGGGATGGGCGGACGTTGTGCTTGGCTTCGTTATGTTTACAGCTGTTAACATGATTGCTCGCAAACAATTAGCAGCCCTCAATTATTGGGCAAGAACAAATTGAGATAATCGGTGTTCATTAGAGTTTTGCGAGTGATGGCAGTATAGATTGCCTTACATAGGGTAAATACTCTGCCAAATTCGCCGGGAATACGGTAAACACACTATCGACGCATTTAGATTTTTGTTTCTACCCCATGCATACAAACTGTATTAATGCTTGATTTCAACAATTCGTTTAGAAGCTTAGTCCTGATTGCATACCGTAAAAAAACTAATGTTGAATTCCACCTGTAAAAGAATTGTTTGTTTCATCGTTATAGACTAACCATAAACGAATTTCTTTTCGCTACTGTTCATAGAAGCCTCATGATCATAATATACAAACACATACCTCCAGGTGACGCTAATGGCGGTGGGGCTGTCCTATCAGAATGATTTTCCTCCTGGATTAGACGTATGAGCCAGATTATGCGAAGTTCAATACGGAAAAGTTCTACCAGTCAATCAATTTAGGAATTTGAAAAAGTTTTCACAAATTCTTCCAACGTACTACAAATACTATGATTGCATGAATATGGTTAGAAATGACCAACATAATTTTATCTTGACATGATAAAAAACATCACATGGGTAAACCCTTATAATACTGGAACGGATATTCTCGAAACACTGTATTTTGTTTGGACAGCATCAAGCGATGCATCCAAAGTTTTTCCATCTCCCGAAAAAACGACTCAAATTGGATCGGAACTGGTGAGTCATTCAGTTAAACAACTCTACCTGCCAAACATTTTTAGGTAAAGAAAAATGTTCAGTATTTCTTTATACGTATTATTAATTTAATAATCCTGTCAATTTAAACTTGGTTTGACAACAAAAGTTCCACATGAAGTTATTGAAGAAAAATATTGGAGTATATCATTGAAGTACCCTAATGAGAATGTTCGAATAATTTAAAATCTATTAGTCTGGACTATAAAATTGATGAAAAAAATGTTCGTCGTCACACGAAATGACCCACTTTACCATCCTCGTGAGTTGAAACAAAACTATAATAATTTGAATTTCCAGGTAGAGCACCCACTGTGAAGCCAGATCATGTAAATTTCTAAATGAATGAGTTCCATCAGTAAAATAATTCGAGGTATTGGGATTTCTTCACGAATTCTGTAAAAGTGGTACAAAACAATATTCTATGAGTAAATTACAACGGTTAACTCATAGATTATTGTGACGGAAAATCTCAAACTACTTCAAAATCATAGGCGAACGACATTAAATGAATGTAAAGTGTTTCTTATCTCGCAAAATGACATACATAACCATCCCATAATGGACATCCAAATTATGAAAAATTTCCTCGGGGAAAACATACCATGGAATCAGAAGTTACAAAATATTAAATTATCAACTTATATCGTTAT
>SDVV010009766.1:0-16553 GCA_016164225.1 Gammarus roeselii | reverse complement strand
GCGTGCGTCTGACACTGCTAAAATTTTCACATTTTTTCTAACGTTGAAAGCGTTGTTTCGTTTATTCCTCGCGCACTTAGGCGTGCGAGCCTACTGGAATCAATAATCATCGAGCCCTACGGGGGAGCCTATTATGACTCACGTTGAGGCTCTGGTGGAAATGAGGCTCAAATCAAATCAAATCAAAACGTTCACTTTTTTCTAACGTTGAAAGCGTTGTTTTGTTTTTTCCTCGCACACTTAGGCGTGCGAGCCTGCTTTAATCAATGATCGTCGAGCCCTACGGGGGAGCCTATTATGACTCGCGTTGAGGCTCTGGTGGAAATGAGGATCAAATCAAATCAAATCAAATTACACCTCAAAAATGTTCAGAATACGATAGGCAAATTTTGAGACAATCGAGTACAGCCAAAGATTGCACAGGAGAGCCGTGCTGGCAATCTTCATACAATTGTATAAACCAAATAATAACACAACCGCGCCACTTTACCTCAGTTTTAAATTGGAGGCCAGTGATTGCAACCGTTGTATCGCATTCTAGGGAATTAACTTCTGACGTAAAAATCGACCTATCACTCGTCGATCAGTTATTTTTCCACCGTGTATTTCCATTTCAATAAATTATCCGTTCATCCTAAGTTCTGTAGGTTGCAGATGAACGTAACTATATTAAGTTGGTGAAATGTGTTCTAATTGGAATTAGAGGGAGGACCTTAACACGGGAACACTTATGATAGTTTATTAATGTTTTTTTACAAGGGAAGGTTGAGGCCGGTTAGGGGCAAGGCCATGACTACACTGAGCAACTCCCTTCAGACCCTCCGTCATAACGGCCTCATCGTACACAGTCACGCACATCTCTCGTATGTTCTCCAACTGTGAATCATTTACACAATCTGTGCTAACGCAGCCAACATGCCTTGGCTGCCGGACCGAGTGTGCAGGGCCGTGCTAACGCAGCCAACATGCCTTGGCTGCCGGACCGAGTGTGCAGGGCCGTGCTAACGCAGCCAACATGCCTTGGCTGCCGGACCGCGTGTGCAGGGCCGTGCTAACTCAGCAAACATGCCCCGGCTGCCGGGCCGAGTGTGCAGGGCCGTGCTAACGCAGCCAACATGCCTTGGCTGCCGGACCGAGTGTGCGGGCCGTGCTAACGCAGCCAACATGCATTGGCTGCCGGGCCGAGTGTGCAGGGCCGTGCTAACGCAGCCAACATGCCTTGGCTGCCGGACCGAGTGTGCAGGGCCGTGCTAACGCAGCCAACATGCCTTGGCTGCCGGGTCGAGTGTGCAGGGCCGTGCTAACGCAGCCAACATGCCCCGGCTGCCGGGCCGAGTGTGCGGGTCGTGCTAACGCAGCCAACATGCCCCGGCTGCCGGACCGAGTGTGCAGGGCCGTGCTAACGCAGCCAACATGCCCCGGCTGCCGAGCCGAGTGTGTAGGGCCGTGCTAACGCAGCCAACATTCCTCGGCTGCCAGGTCGAGTGTGCAGGGATCTAAGCCGCTGGGTCTTAGCCATTTATATTGATTGCTCTTTGCATCGCACTCAGAGCGTTGGACCTTCATGATTACTCATCATTTGTGTGGAAACAGAGTACACATGATTAGTCAAATTTATTGAACACTGTGTACATGATAGTGCTATTTTTTCTAGTGAGTATGATGCATGGCGGTGCGGTCAAACACTTTCACGTGCCATTATTATCGTCTTTTCACCTTCAACGCTGACCTAAGTGTCCATGCCGCTTGGCTACCGTGTGAGAGGCCTTCGGCTGCCAAGCAAATATTTTTTTGTTAATCAGTTTCCACAGTTCTGGTGGGCTACGCTTCCTCGTGCCGGAGAAGCAATTGCCTGCTGGTGTCCACGATTGCCCATAGACACGCAAATCACATCTCGCCGAAGGTAAAATTGTTTAAACGTAAACGATTTTGATGGCAAAATGAATAATTTTACTTCCAGGCTCATGGTTTTATATCAAATATATGCATGGCTCTTCCGTCTTTGTCAACGCATTCTCCAAAGTTTTCATGGTGCCATAACTGCCGCCACAAGTATTTCTACCATGCGTTTCCCTCACCAGAAAAGAGACAGGGTAAGGGGCATTCTTCACTTTTTAATTTCATGTCACAATTGGCGGCGAGGAAAACAAGCAGGAAAGATGCTTCCTGAGGTGCGGAGTTCAATGCGAACAGCCGTTCCCTTCACACAAACAGACACTCGTGATTCTCTGCTGTTATTTTACGAGTTTGAATGAATGAGTCGCGCACGCGAAGATTAAATCCTGCGTGTGAAATATCGTCCATAAAAATACTTCTGTAACGCAATGAAAGTGTTATCTTGCGAGGACACATAACGCCTTAGGTAAACAAGGGTCGAGGTAAGATGCCTCGCATATTGTGTTTGGATTTGTTGTGTTATAAAAACAGTGGATGCTAACCGAAGGTCGTGAACAGTACCTATAATTTCTAGAAGGAATTGTTGAGAACAGTATTTCGAAGTACATAAAAAACGAATATGATATTGTAGGTACAGTAAAATAATATGAAATAATTCGCTTGGTTATAGGAACTTGTACGTTGAAGACTTGTCAATATTGATACATTAATTTATAGCGTTGTAAAGAGGATTTTTTTATTTTTTTAAATTCGAATTTTACAGAAAGGTCTCCTTCAAGATGGCGTTGAAGTCACCAGTCTGGAAATAGCGGACTGTGTTTTGTGGCACAAGCAAATTAAATCTCAAGTTACTGTTCAACAAAGTCAGGAATGAGAAGGATAAGATCCATGAATGTCAAGATTCTGGAGGGGTGCTTGTACATGAGAGAATTAGGGAGACTGCCTGTATTGAATCATTTATTTGTGACCACAGAACCCATTCGTTCGCCCGAACTTGTTGCCCCTGGGCCCATCGGTTCACACGATTTGCCTCATATAGACCGCCCTACGGGGGAGTCTGCATTAACTTCGCGTTGGGACTCCGGTGGAACATGGAGACAAATAATAAAATAAATAATTGCCTCATATTCTTCAGCCGTTTTATGGCGTTTTGTCTCACATTCTTCAGGCATTTTGAGGCGTTTTGCCTCATATTCGCCTCATATTCAGAAGTGCGGGTGACCTCAGAACGCCGTAGCGGTGACATGATCAATAAAAAATTGAAACATGTCTGAAGGAATTAAAACCAACTATTATTGCTTCCTAATGTTCTAATAGGGGACGCGCCCTAGGGGGGAGCCTATTATGACTCAAGTTGAGGCTCTGGTGGAAGTGAGGCCCAAATAAAATCAAATCAAAATCTAAAAGAGGTGTTATCATACACTAGACACGTATTTGAGTTTAGCATGACGCGCTAATTGGTGGTGTATGTTTTTGTTTAAACAGATCCGTTCAGCAGCGGGAGACAAATAGTTTCCTCATAGTTTTGTGTCGTCGTTTTGGACGTGAACTTAAACATCTTCGTGGTGAGCTTCAGAGAGATCAGGGCGAACTAAGGAAACATAAGGAAAAAAACATTTTGGGACGAGTTCAATGAAATTCCACGGATGGCTGCGCGCCCTGCGGGAGAGCCTATTATGACTCACGTTGAAGTTCTGTTGGAAATGAGGCTCAAATCAAATAACAAAGCACAAATGGCTGTAACTTCCAAATATTATTAGAACATATCCGAACAATTGATATTTAATGCAGTTATGGTATGAATGTGTAATATAATTTACCTGCATAATTTTTTCTGTTCTTTTGTTGTGGGTGGCGGGTTAGCCTTCTCATCGGTACAGTGCTTTTGATATGATAAAGACGTGAGTAGTAGTAGTAGTAGTTTCTTCTGTTTTCCACCGGAGCTCCAACGTGTAGTAACTGAGTGCTCCCCGTAGGGAGCGACGATCCGTTGATTTTGCACAGCCTCGAGCAGGAAGTTAAGTTAAAGTTCACAATTAATACGCAGAGAGAACAGCGAGTTCAGGACATGGGTGATTCAAACCTCGTTAGTTTCACACGACTTCGTTTAGTCCGGTATGTTTTCCGAAAGCGCTCAGTTTTTTTCGGTGTTCTGTTTCTCTGAGCAGGCGTTGTAGGATGCACGGGGGGCTCAAGAAGGCTTGTCGGGCTCCTGTGAGTGCATCACAATCCATAAGTAAGTGTTTCACACTGATTGCCACTTGGTGGCAACAGGGGCATGGTGGTGCGTCCGGTCCCATGTCTGCGTCCGTTAGGGGATTGTGGGTTACCCGTGTGTGTCCAATTCATAGACGGTTAATGAACACTTGGTCTCTCCTATTAGAAACCCTACGTCCCACTCTCCCTCAAATGGTTTAACTGAAAGCATTTTTTGTCCGCTCTGTTGCCAAAAGTCATTCCTTGTGATGTTATACGTGAGTTGATGCCTGGTAAGCAGTCTCGTTAATGTATGGAGATGAATTGTTCATGCTGGGTAGACACATGTTTAGCGAGGGAACCTGCGCGCTCGATCGTTTCCTCTTATTACCACGTGTCCAGGGATCTAGCAGAACTCGACCGATTTACCCGTCTCGGACATCGTGAATAGGTCGTGTTGCATTTTTCGAAGGGCAGGGTGATCAAAGTGCTGAGTTTTCAGCTGGGTGAGAACACTCAGACTCTCTGAAAATATAACATATTTGGAGAGGCGGTCACTTCTTGTAATGGAGATGGCCAATTCGAGAGCGTGCAGTTCTGCAGAAAATACAGAGGCCTCATGGGGTAGGGTGGCTAAACGCGAGGTCCCTTCGTCTACGGCAGCAGCTCTCACTCCGTCCTATGTCTTGGAGCCGTCAGTGAATATATGGCAGTACTCATAGTACTGTTCATCGAGTAGTCGCGAGAATTCTCGGCGATACGTGTTGGTTGGGGTTGTTGCTTTGGGGTACGTTTGCAAATTTAGGTTCACCAGCGGTAGGCTGATCATCCACGTTGGTGTGTTGTTTTGAAGAATTCGATAGGAGAATGAAGGCTTCATTGCTTTGCGACTGATGTTCAGCGAGGTCAGTAAGTTGTTCACACGCAGAGGAAAGGGGGGCATATGTTCTCCTTAGCCGCAAAGAGGCGTTTATCGAGAATGTTGGTGACTTCACTGAGTGCTGGGCTATTGATGTAGCTCTTTGTCTTGAAATAGTACTGTAGTGTCTACGTTTGTCTCTCCGGAGCGGAGGAGGAAGCTTGTTAGCAAGCACGTTCAGGGATTCGATGGGTGTGAAACGGAACACACCGGTTGTGATACGCATGGCGTTATTTACTATGATGGAGAGAGGTTCAAGGGTGGTTTTGGCTGCTGAACCGTAAACAATTGCTCCATAGTCACTGCGCAAGCGTATTATTGTTCTGAAATCTGGAGCCAATAACATATTGGCTCCAGATTTCAAGGAGCGAGTCTCCTTGGCTGTAATATAAGGTCGCCGTGTGAGTTTAGGGTCCCACACATGGCCGATGAATTTTATTGATTCCTCGTACACTAGCGGAGCGTTGTTCAGCGTTAGAGCTGGTTTTAGGTGTGAGCCGGGCACATGAGTAAAGTGCATGCTTTTCGTTTAGGAGGGCAAGAATTGTAATCCGTTCAAGAAGGGCCCAATTCCCGACTAGGCTTAGACATTTCTGGAGTTCCTGTTGAATTGTTAAGAGGCTAGGGTGCCTGTAGTTTATTTGTAAGTCGTCCACATATAGTGATGAAAGCAATCTTCCGTCGCGCGGGAGAATGTCTGCTATCTGGTCGATTTTGACTATAAAAAGAGTGATACTGAGGACGCTTCCTTGTATGATGCTCATTTCTTGCGGATAGGATGGTGACAGGGTGTCGCCGACCTTAACCCTGAAGGTGTGATTTTGCAAGAATTGGTGGATGTAACGTGGTAAGTGGCCTCTTAGCCCTATGCCGTGGAGATCCTTTATGATGCCATATTTCCAGGTAGTATCGTATGCTTTATCCACGTCGAAAAATATGGAAACCACGTGTTCCCCTCGGACAAATACCTGTCTAATGTCAGATTCCAGTATACAAGGTGGTCCGTCGTAGAGTGGCGCTTGCGACTGCCACACTAGATGCTGTTCAGGCCTGCAAGCATCTCAAGGCAGTCGACAATGCGCGTGTTTATCATTTTTTCCATGGTCTTGCTGAGGACGCTGGTAAGAGCGATGGGGCGATAGTTATGTGGGTCACCCTAGAATTTCCCGTGTTTGGGTATTGGGATAATTGCAGACTTCCGCAATTGATCGAGAAAAAATGAGTTTGAATACAGAGTGTTGAACACTTTTAATAAGTGCTCACGGGCGCCCATCTGGGAGATTCTTGATCCTGTTGATGTGCACGCTGCTTGACCAGGTGAAGTTTCACGTGTATGGTCTAGAGCGCTCTGTAGTTCGTGGTGGTAGAAAAGTTTTTTGTAGGCCTCTTTGTTTCTTAAAGTGAAGTCAAGATGTTCACTTTCTCGCAAGTCTTCTTCCCGTTGGAAAGCAGCCGTGTAGTTTGTTGATTGCGATATCAGGCTAAAAGTCTGAGCTAGTTTATTTGCAAATTCAACGTGGGAAGAATAAGTTCTGCCTCCGTCTGAAAGGATGTTAATAGGTCGCTCGAGTTTTCTCTGGATACGTCGGATTCTTTCCCACACCTGGGAGAGGAGAGTGTTTCGATTAATAGTGTTGACTAATTGAGCCCAGCTTTCACGTTTCTCCTCAACTCGAAGCTTTCGGTATACAGCAGATGCCCTCTTTCACGCTACTCGGTTCCTGGGGGACCGTGCGCGTCGAAAGGCATTGTATGGCCTTTCACGCTTATCTCTTGCTTCTTGCACCTCACGGCACCATTATGGTGCTTGCCTTGGCTGCAGCTTGAAACTTTTCGAATAGTTGGGCGACGAGGTCGTGTTCCGAAATCACTCCACGCGATGTGTGCTGAGTATTCCACCCAGCTGGCTTTCCGGTAGTTGAATCGAAGTTCTTGTGGGGCAGGGTTTCTTGGTTGGTTGCTGAGAAGCGATATGATGACTGGGTTATGGTCACTGTCGTGTGTTAAAGGCGAAACTCCCCAATCGAGTTGGGGTGCCAGAGTGGGGGAGCATATGGATAAATCGATGGCAGTTTCACTTTCGGGGGTGATTCGGGTGGGTCGTATATCGTTGAGAAGGACCAGGTTGTGAGTGTTTATGGTGTTAGCCATTATCCCTCCCATGGGGTCTGTTCTCACGCATCCCCATGTTTCATGGTAGCTGTTGGCGAGGGCAGTTGGTTTAGCAATTCGGTCATTAGTGCTTCCGAGAGGTCATGGCTTCGTGACGAGTAGATGGATACCACTGTTATTGGCCTTGAGACGCATATATTTATAGCGATAGCTTGGAGTTCTGTCCTCGGGGGAAGAGGGAGGTGAGGTACGCTTTGGTGGATCATAAGTGATAATTCTGTCGTGATCAGTCACGTTGGTGTGGCCTTCGAGGCGGTGTATGATATATTGGGGGATTCTGAAGGTGGCGGTCTCTCGGAGTTTGATCTCTTGGAGGCCTTTCACCAGAGGTTCATGAGTGGCGATTAAGGATAGTAATTTGTCTTTCTTGTTTCCGAGTCCCTGGCAGTTCCATTGAAGTATTTTGGTGTTCATTTTGAAGTCTGCTCACACTCAGACCTTGATGATCTACAGTGGTTGCTTGCTTTCCTGGAGGTTTTGTAGTGTTCGCGTTTTTGATTTTGCGCAGGGGTTCCGGGTCGGGAGTGTTCACGTGAGTGTCCGCCTTCGGTGGAAGGCGGTCTGCTGTGATGGCTGCGGTCGCGGCTGCGTATGCTCTTTTGGGGGGACGAGGGTTTGTGCTCTTTTTGTTTTTGATTTGCGAGCGAGTGCCCTCTTTTTCTGTGGTAGCCTTTTTGAATAGCGTCGTTGGTTGTGTGGAGTGCGAGCTATTTGGGCCAGGTAAGATGACTGGTTGTTCAGAGGTCTCGCATATGAGTTTTTCGAGATAACCGCCGTCGTCGAAGCCATGATCGTTCTCGCTGGTGGAATGTTCGTGAATCGGATAAGTTAACAGGGGTCGTGTCCCTCGCAGTGGTTTTCCACGAATGTAGCCGCATTTGAGACAGGTGGAGGAAGTTCTGGATTTTTGTCTTGGCGGGCCGTTATTTGAGAGTTGTTACTAATCTTTTTGCTCAGAGGCGTCTGGGCATCGGAGGCTTCTTCATCTCTTTGCCTTTTCGTTTCTACAGTAGTCCGCCTTGCTGCGTGGTCAACTGCGGGGGATGTATTCATCTCGGCGTTCTCCTGGGCACCGCAGAAATTATTTCTAGGACTGTGCATCTCTGGTGCAGGGGCGGTCGCTGGGCTGAGTGAGGAAGCACTGCAGCCAGTAGGAGTGTGAGAGTCTTGTTACGGTGTTGTCCTGACGATGTGTGGATATCATCGGGGGAGCTAGGTTGAATTGACGACGTGACTGCTTTGGCATAATTGAGACGGTTTGGGTTTCCGTCTTTCCCGATTTGGATGGCTTGTTTCCGTGTAACTCTGCGTTCGTTTTGTGTGAATGTTATTTCTTTTTGGTCCATGTATACTGGGCAGTCGCGGTCACCTGCCTCATGGTGCATGAGCAGTGGTAGCATTTAGGGTGGCTAGCAATGCAGTATTGTCTGTTGTGCTCGCCGGCGCACTTCCTACAACGTTGAGGTGTTTGCAGCTGGCAGTATGCGATTACGTGACCGTATTCAAGGCATTTGTTGCACATTGGGGGCCATGTTGCAACTGGGTAAGTTTTGGTTCTTCCTTGTTCACCCGTGATCACTATGAATTCCGGTGCGTCGTTTCCTGGGAAGGTAATTTGGTATGCGGTAGAACATGCGTTACGTGATTTTCTCCATGCTGCTTGACGGGCTTCGGTAACTCCGTAATCCTCAGCCAGACCTTCGGCGAAAGCACTGAGGTCGGTTGTAGGTGTGTAACGGGAGTTGTATATAGTTCGTTTGGTATCGTTGAAGGATGGATGTGTCTTAACAGTAACTTTAAGTTTGTTTATGAGGGTAATATTTTGCATAGCGTCACTTTGTTCACGTCCTATGACGTAGGCCAAATATTTCTTTCCCTGTCGTTGAATTTCTTTCGGTTTTCCTCCAAGTTGTTCGGTGAGTGACTTCATCATTACGAATGGATTAGTTGAAAATAAAACTTTGCTTGCACCATTTTCTTTGAACGTTATGAGAAAGTGGGTGGGGAATGATGCCTTTTTACCTGGGAAGGAGGGTCATTCTGGGAAGAGCGCATCGAGACTACAGCATCTCGTCGCCCGACCCCGTGATCTATCTGGCCTCATCCTCTGGGCAATCTCTATGTCCGGCAGGGTGTCCGTTTACTTTGCAGTACAAACAGTGCGGTTTTTCGGACCGGCACGACTGGGGATCTTATGTTTGTCGTGGTCGTCCTGGGAGCAGTATGAGCATCTATGCTTACCATTACAGTTTCCGCTCGTGTGTCCGTATTTCTGGCATTTATAATATTGCATCGGACGTCTTTCGAATGGTGTAACCTTGGTTTTGGTGGCGCAGAAGGATATGTCTAGGTATTTAGGTGGAGTAGGGCAGATGAATTTTAGTATTAGGGCTGTGGTGGTCTCTGGTCTTGGTGTGATCTATGGTGCGGTTTTTGCTTCGACAGCGCAGTCTTCGTATTGAACGAGTCCAGTGATGTATTCCTCGATTTCTTCCTTCGAAATATCTTCAAAGTTGATCAAACCTGAACTTGTAAAGAAAGTCCGGTGGGGCACTATTTAGCATGGCTTTTTACAGAGTCTAGTTTTGGAGAGAATTATGTCACTTTGAAATTTTGTGTCTACTCTGGTGGCAAAGCCTTCGCCGCCGCTGGTGGCGACGCTCAGGACTGGGTGACCAGTGAAAGAGCCCAGCTCATTTCGCAGAGTGTTTGGACAAATATCCGGTCTGTCTTTGGCGTCGAACGTGATCTTCAGGGGTTCGGGAAAGGTATGACTATTGTTGAACAAGTTGTGTTCATTATTGCAGCCCTCGGAGCTGGGTTGGGGTTTTTGTAGAATGGAGAGTCGTCGAAGTTGTCGTCGGACGTAGAGGTAAAGGTACTTGCATAAGTTGCGGGTTCTTCAGTTTGTTGGTCCTTAACGAGTTCGTGGATAAAGAGAAAAACGGCCCTGACATGATTCTCGAGCCTCGTTAGACGGTCGTCCATTGCGCTAGGTTCTGCGGTGGAAACTGCTGCTTCCTGCTCAGAGAGGCCGGTCGCTTGGCCTCGTTGAGTTCTGATATCCTGGACGTACATGGTTAACTCGTCGATGCGGTCGTCTCTCCGGTCATCTTCGGCTGAGATCGCGTTGGTCATCTTGGAGAGGCTGACGCTCTTGGCCGTTGGAATCTTGGTCTTCGTCACTCTGGAGAGGGTGGTGATCCATCCCGGGTGGGGCTTCCTCCTTTCCCCCATTGAACCCCTGGTTCACGCCAGGGGCCAGAGGGCTCACTCATATAGGCCTCTTGATCGGCTTTACCGCTTCTAATGTTAACTTTAATTAAACACTTTGCAAGCAAACAAACGTGCGACTTACAAACCAGGACCAGCCTGTGGGATCTAAGGGGTTCTCAGTTATTATTTGGCACGGAAGCGTTAAAATACAAATTCCGATAAATACGTGAATTCGGAATAACGCCATCAATTAGCGACAAAATTAGAGTTTTCATAACAAGATGTAACCATATTTTGTTTCCGACACTTTCTTGTTAAAGTAAATGACAGTATTTGGCCATTATTAATACTTCCATACAATTGAACAGAGTCAGTCTGATAGCACATAGTGAAGTCACGCGGCCAGTTGTCTAGATCCGCTACTGCCACTTCTTTCCAAACTTCATATCGGAATAAATCAAACGGCATTAACGAACATTTTACAAATTTTTTTCTGTTTGTGCACTTTGCTTTGGATTGCATCATACGCAGGAACAAAATTAACATATCACAAAAATTTTTGATTTGAAAATTTTGTAATTTAAAAAAGGTTCGATATTCTGCTCGGCAATAGCATAAATTCTCGAGTAGAAGACTTGTTTCTCTTTATCCATGACCGTTTCACGTAATTTAAACTGACGTGAACGTAGGACCACGAATGGACAGGGTCACGCGTTCATGTCGAGATAGGTTTCGTGTGTTTCTGAGTTGGACGAAAAATAAAGAAAACCACATTTTTAACACGGATGTCGATTAAAATATCCTTTAATATCGTTTGAATAATTTCAATTTGGTGTTAAGAATAAAGTGGCTAGTAGCGAAATTTGGAACCAGGCGTGTGACGTCATAGCTTCAGCTCTTAATTGGGTGTATATTTTATTGCCATACAAATGAGTACGCATCATCCCGGCCGCTGCTTCTCGCTTGCTTGCCCGATCGACAGAAGCCTTTCTAGTGACCAGGGGCCGGGTTACTCAGTAATGTAAAGGTCGCAGTTGTAGCTAATGAAAACGATGGTCAAATCTTCAAGTCTGCGGGCCTAAGCCGTTTGCGTCTCGTTCCTTTCCACGCGTGCCGCGTTCAAATGATTATCGTTGGCTCGGTTCTGCAACATTGGCTTGAAGATACTTTTTCCCGATAAGGCCTTTGAACGTCCGTCTCCTCGCATTCCAGCTGACTGCTAATACATTGCAACGACCTGTCCCCGTGTGAACCGAAGGCAACATAATATGATTTATAGACCATGTTTTATCAAATAAAGAATGCTTTCACGATTTCAAAGTGAATACGGGTAATATTGTCTATTTGGATTATTTATAACGTTTTTCAGTTGTGGGTGGCATGATTTGCCTCTCCTCGATATCGCCATCTGTGAATCGAAGAGGGGACGTTTAAAAGATCGCCATCTATTCACGACAAAACTAAACTTTTCACGAAAAGGTGAAAATGTCTAGACATGCAGCCTATACATCTTTTCTTACAACATATCTGTGAACGAAAGCACGCTGATGGATCGTTTAACAGATCTTATTGAACGGAAATTATTGGTGTAACATAAATGAGTACGGATTTATGCTGTATTTGTCCTATACGCACTTGATCCAGTGTGCGTTGACTGTAAGCCAGCAGGACGCACGACCTTCGCTCAAAGGACGCACGGCTCCCGTGGCTTCGACCATCTTATGCTTTTGCTGTAAGCCCCCGTTCTTACCACAAGCAGGCTTGGAGTTTCAGTGTCATGCCTAAACAATTTTTAATATACTTTGATACAAGCAACGTCGAGATACTCTGGAAATTTTATAACGATTGGACAAACGGTTACGAGCTGTCACCTCGTACAGTTGAAGGTGTGTGACGGTTACGAGCTGTTACCTCGCACAGTTGAAGGTGTGGGACGGTTACGAGCTGTCACCTCTTACAGTTGAAGGTGTGTGACTGTTACGAGCTGTTACCTCGCACAGTTGAAGGTGTGTGACGGTTACGAGCTGTCACCTTGTACAGTTGAAGATGAGTGACGGTTACGAGCTGTTACCTCGCACAGTTGAAGGTGTGTGACGGTTACGAGCTGTCACCTCGTACAGTTGAAGGTCTGCGATGGTTACGAGCTGTCACCTCGGACAATTGAAGGTGTGTGACGGTTCCGAGCTGTCACTTCGTACAGTTGAAGGTGTGAGACGGTTACGAGCTGTTCTCTCGCGCAGTTGAAGGTGTGTGTCGGTTACGAGCTGTCACCTCGCACAGTTGAAGGTGTATGCCGGTTAAGAGCTGTTACCCCGCACAGTTGAAGGTGTGTGACGGTTACGAGCTATCACCTCGTACAGTTGAAGGTGTGTGACGGTTACGAGCTATCACCTCGAACAGTTGGAGGTGTATGACGGTTACGAGTGGCCGCCTCGCACAATTAAATGTGTATGCCGGTTACGAGCTGTTACCTCGCACAGTTGAAGGTGTGTGACGGTTACGTGCTATCACCTCGTACAGTTGAAGATGAATGACGTTTATGAGCGACCACCTCGCCCAGTTGAAGGTGTATGACGGTTACGAGCTGTCACTTCGCACAGTTGAAGGTGTGTGACGGTTACGAGCCATCACGTCGCACTGTTGAAGATGTGTGACGGTTAGGAGCTGTAACCTCGCCCAGTTGAAGGTGTGTAGCGGTTACGAGCTGTCACCTCGCACAGTTGAAGGTGTGTGGCGGTTACGAGCTGTCACCTCGCACAATTAAAGGTGTGTGACGGTTACGAGCTGTCACTTCGCACAGTTGAAGGTGTGTGACGGTTACGAGCTGTCACCTCGTACAGTTGAAGGTGTGTGACGGTTACGAGCTGTCACCTCGTACAGTTGAAGGTGTGAGACGGTTACGAGCTGTCACCTCGTACAGTTGAAGGTGTGTGACGGTTACGAGCAGTTACCTTGCACATTTGAAGGTGTATGACGTCATGAACCATTTATAGTAAAAAAGTGTTAAGAAAGACAGTTTATGATGTCACGAATCGTCAATTTCCAAAGGCGATATCTGGAGCCGTTAGTCCAATCGTGTTCCAATTAGCAGTATAGCTTTACATTGTCGTATTTACATCATAGCGACGTTTTATGTCATGGCACTCGCCCTGTGAGGTGACATTGCCGCGATGTTCCGATATTAGAAACGTGGAAGACATCACCTTATAGCTAAGTTTGCCCCCAGGGCTTAGGGGACTAAAAGCAACCCTGAATTGCTTTGGAGGACATCGGACGTGTGTCCGTTGTGTTCTCAGTGCTAATGAGTGTCCTCAGTGCTAAGGAGGACAGCGGACGAGTGTCAACATGGCTAATTTGGAAGGCCTATGCAGAGTTAAGCCAGATTTGATGGTGTAGTCTGTTGATCGGTCGTGAAGGATGCTGGTAAATATCAACTGCTGTCTCGCTCCCGCCCCAAGATGGTCGGTGCATGCATCACTCAGCGAGAATATAATCAAAGAAAAATATTTTTTTACATTGAAACAGTAGGGTATTGTTTTAACCTTAAATCTACACATAAATGTACGTAATTCTAAACTGCGTAATACAACACAAAATGAACATCAAATCTGATTAGATATCGAAATAGAGTATATCATAACGTGTAAGTGAGACAAAAGGAACCGTAGCAGTTTTTAAGGGGGAGGCTGGCAGCGTGTTTTCGGAACTCGTTGGCTGTGCACACGACCTTTGCCTCCAGGTTCCGGTTGAGCGGATGGAACAAAAGCTCCCCGTAGAAACTAATTGAGAGCAGTTTGGACAGGGAATTTTCGAAGAAGTTCGTAGACTCTTGGCGTTTTTGTATATTTTTCATGATGAAGAATTTGAAGACCGGTTCCAGTTTTATGCAAACAATTCGATGAACTTTGAGTACTTGAAGAAGTTCCAGGGCCATGAGGTAGTCAGTTTGAGGTAGATGACAAGCAGCCAGCTTACGATCACATAGTTTTTCGCTTTTTGAGATGTTCTGAGCCTGGCAAGAGATATTTTGTGAAGGGCGAAACATCGTTCAAGGTAACCTCTTTGTGATGTAGCAGTAGTGGCAACTCGTCTGTTTTTCGTGCAACTTCATCACTGACTTGGACATCGATACAGACAATATACGTTTATTCGCCAGAACAGCCCGCTTTTACCAAGTCGAACGTTTGAATTTCTCGGGTGTGGGCTCGTGGATTCCACCAATGATGAGGGGCTCACTCAAGCATCCACCATAAAGACTGTTAAAGTACCACCTTGCTGCTGATGACAAAGGTATAAGATCATAGTCTTTGCATCGGGGATTGTTCAACTTGGTAAGACCTTTTGTCAACGTCACAAATCCGCCTCGTGTATTAATGACAATCAAGTGTAGATCGATATATTTAACCAGCTCCAGTTTCATCTTTCCTTTGTAGCGGGCAGCTTGCATTGCAAAGCCAGGGGCGTTCGAAAGATGGACGGGATCGAGGGTGTGGTCGCGTGTCATGGTCTCCCTAAATTTTGTGAAAACTTCGGCCAGTAGCAACGTGTCGATGAACAGGTATATGATCATGAAGTCACGCAAAGTTTTGCAGTTGGCTGCCTGCCAAATTTCAATCACTTCAGCATAATCAGAGTCTGTTATTCCATTGCCTCGAAGTTGACTGTTGAAGGCTTGTCGCAATGGGATGTCTGTTAGGTCCAGCTTAGAATCCGATGCGATGGCCTCATAGCAGCAATCACCTTTTCGAGTAGCGAAGTCTGGAACCGTGTTACTGTAACCGAGACTCGTGAGATGGGATTTGAGGAGCGGCATGTCATGGCAACTATCTTTAAAAATTTTAGCAAGACTGTCTAAACTTGAGTTGAGGAACGAGAACGAGTCGATGAACTTGACACCGTACTTACTCGTGGCATCGTTTAAAGAGACAGAGATGCTGAACATCTTGTCTGACTGTTTTGGTAACACATTTATTTTTGAAAGTTAGTGCCGTCCAATCCTCTCAATATGAAGCGCATATCATATGCCGATGCATTTTGAGCAATACATGACATTTAGCGCAATTTCTCCGTGATTCTGAGGTTACAATTTGAACATAGAGCGGCAATAAATTTCCCTGATATTACTTTTTTTGTTGGGTTCGAAGACCCCCTCGATGTAATGATCATGGTGGCGAACTCGTCTATTACCATTTTCTCCATAAGCGTACCCGCAGCATTCACGTGTTTTGCTTTCGCAATTGTTTTTACGTTTTGTTTTGTGAGGACAGGGATGGAATACAATGGTAAGGTGTCCATGTAATCATTATAATCCATCAACATATTCCTGACGAGATGTGTCTCCATCTCCTCAAGCGGAACTGTAGTCGAATCGACTACTTTGTGCCTTACAATTTTTCCCATCTTTATCCACTAGAGTACAGCTATACATGCACAACTTGTGTATGTTGACTACATGTTATCCCTGTGTTTTAGTCTCCAGCACAGATTCACAGTCATAATAACAAACAACTGGTGGTTTAATTTTTGCGTGCATGGCTTAGAATTGGTACATTTCGCCTTCTGCAGGCATACTGATGTTTTACATGCCTTTACTGGACGAACAAAAATTTACGTGTCCAGTTTTTTAGATTTCATCCATGCCTTGCATGCAGAATGGACAATAAAAGTTGTTTCTATATTTCGTATGTTTGAATGTACGTATAAATGTAGTGATACATGGTATGAGCGCGACATGGTTGGCGTCTAAGATTTGCTTAAGATGGATCGTGCGCTCCTCACTGGCCTCTAAACTGCCTCTGTATACACTGACCAGACCATAAACTTCCTTCTCTTTCTAAGGCAACAGGTATGTTCAAGGCAAGTTTTGGAAAGGTAAAGTAAGTATCTTTGAAAGCCAGATATGTATCACATGATTGTTTTCTTTTCCTTGTGAGGTTTGTTTCCTACTTCAAGTGGAAATTGGCAATCATGCTTGTCAATACACAATTATTGTTTCTCGATTTTATGTTGACTATTTAGTGCCGATCTGGACAGTTTTTGGGCCAAGGAACATAGTCCCCCATACGTTTAGATCCTTTAACCTCTGTGTTGTAGAATTTAAGCTCGATATTATGCTTATGATGATTTATCGATGGATACATAACATATGAGTATA
>SDVV010009765.1:0-16554 GCA_016164225.1 Gammarus roeselii | reverse complement strand
CATACAAATACCTATCAGGTTCTCTCCCTTATCATTCCTACCGTTAACGCCATACCTCTGTACCACATTACCCACCACGACATCTCCAGCACTAGCATTTAGGTCTCCCACTACAACTCATTGCATTGACCTTTAAAATACAGAATGCACTCACTTAGGTTAATCCAAAATTGCTCCCTTACCTCCTCACTCTTCTCGCTACCAATACCGTGTGTATTCACAAATGCCCATCTTTCTAACTTGATTTTCAATCGCGTAAATCTAGAGGAAACCTCCTTCCACACGGTAATGCTACTGGTCAACGGATCACCCAAGATGCACACCACACTTTCTCGTGCCCAACATTCCTCCATGCCCGACTTCCATCCACTTACCTCGTCACATTCACATATGATTTTGCCTTTCAACTTTGTCCCTCTCCGCCCCAACACATCACACCTACTACTCACAAGCATCTCACCAATCTCTCTACTCTTTGCTTCATTTGTACTACATCCATGCACATTCAGTGACTGTAACAATAGGGTTTAGGGAGACGTGAGTCTCTCCTTTCGCCGCTCGTCTTGTCATCTTTGAGGGGGTGATTTACAGAGGAAGGGATTCCAAGCTCTTCGCTCCGCCTCTATTAGTCGCCTCGTACAACACGAAAGGGGTTTCGGTAACAGCATTTTAATACCCCGGTGCAGGGTCAATTCGTTTAAAATAAAAGTGGGGAACTTAGCTAAACGAGACGAGAGCATTCCGCTGATAATAATTGATATGGATTTCTACCCCATTTCAGTACCATATCATGTGATTAAAAGAAAAATTATATACTAACATATGGAACTTGTAATTATCTAGAGAAGATACTCCCACTATTTAACCACAACCGTGGAAATGAAAGGACAATCTGTTTTTAGGAAGTACCCGGCATAAAAAAATGTCCTCCACGCTAATCTCAGGAATACGCCAATGTTCCAAATAGTTCAAGTTCCATACGAAACAGTAAATACAACTCAACCGAGTACCGTTCACTTCCAGAGTTCACAATTCATCACCTTATAACATTCAAATCTTAGTATTAATAATAACTGGTTTAATAATGAGCATCTTCGTTCAGTTCATCCTTGTATCGCAGAGATTTAAATTCAACATAACAAATAAGAAAGCAATGAGGAGACAGTAAATAAGAACGCACACGTCACGCTGCCAGTACATCAAGGCGATGTGGGGTTTCTGAACACGTGATCTCAAACAAATTATTGTGGTCGATTATTAGGACTAATGCAACTAGTCACGAGCCTTGAAACGAATGAGGAATGTTTTCGTAAACCAAAATTATTCACCTCGTGTGAACTACGTTCATCAGTTATCAATCGTCGGATACGCAACAGATGCATTTCAAAAGGTAAATAAAGACAGCTGGAAATTATTATTTGCCTTGCTGTTACCAAACACAGTTAAAAAAACTGTGAAATGATATTACCTTTAGGTCATACACAATACATTTATTTTGTAGCGTATTGTTGTCTTAATAAATGACACAATTTGGCAATGTAGTATTGTATTTGGCTTCATAATGCTGCTGAAATTGCTCGTACTTCAGAAATTTTACCGCGCTTCCTGAGACAGCTCCATCCCTCCTGTCAGAGCCTATAGCAGTGAATTGAAGGCTCGTTTGGCTCGATATCCCGTCCTTGGCGCGCTTTATAAGGCCCAGCCAAGACGAATCAAGTTACTTCGGCTCAGCCCTTGCTTGTAGACCCATCTGTGACCATCCTTAAAGGCTCCAGCCAAGGTTGATAAAGTTACATGGGCACAGCCCTTGCTTGTCGACCCATCTGTGACCATCCTTAAAGGCTCCAGCCAAGGTTGATAAAGTTACATGGGCACAGCCCTTGCTTGTCGACCCATCTGTGACCATCCTTAAAGGCTCCAGCCAAGGTTGATAAAGTTACATGGGCACAGCCCTTGCTTGTCGACCCATCTGTGACCATCCTTAAAGGCTCCAGCCAAGGTTGATAAAGTTACATGGGCACAGCCCTTGCTCGTCACCCCATCCACGGCGCTCCATATCGGGGCCAGACAATGTATGGAGTTACTTTGGCCCAGCCCTCGCTCGTTACTTCATACTTTACGATCCATATAGAGCCCAGCTAAAATGTATGGAGTGTTCTGGGCCCAGCCCCTGCTCAGTACCCCATATTTGATGCTCCAAATAGAGCCCAGCTAAGATGTATGGAGTGTCTTGGGCCCAACCCTCGCTCGGGTTGGGCTCAAGACACTCCACGGCATTTCCGGAGTTTCACAGCTTGTCTTCCCTAAAAACGGTCATGCCCTGGCTGATTCAGCACTCTGCCGCCTCGCGTTTCAACCGCAGGAAACTGCTCAGTTAGCAGCACGTCTCTCGCCTGTGTTAATATTTTTTTTTGTGGTGGTGTAAATGTTTAGATATCTCGGTAGGCCTTTTAGTTCCAGCAGCTATACCGTGAATACAAACTTATCGTGCCCGTTTTTCTTCTCTGCCCTCAGAAAGGCCTCATCCCCCGTCTCTCCAGCTCTTGCCTCCGTCATGTGGCCGCTACGAGACTATATACTCAGTCATGCTGTTGTTGTTGTTGTTGCTCAACCCCAACTTCACCTGCGATGGAGGAGCCACTGCCAGCGCACAGCCCGAGGCCCGGGAACCCACCGACGTGTGCGTGTTGTGAGTGTACAGCAGTTAATAGGCCCTATATTAGGCCTGCTGTCGAGCGGACGATTCCATAGATCACGCACTGACATGATGTTATGGTGTAGCCTGCCGGGTGCGGTAGTTGGGCACGACGTCATGACGTACTCAACCGAATCGGGTAAGCCCCGTTACCGCAAGCAGAGATCGGAAGGGACATTTCCCGTCTATGTTGGTATGTCTGGAGGGCCGTGTGGTGTTCGCACCGCAGCCCCGACCGGTGGACTCTGTCACTCCTGGGCAACCCCAACTCCTCCACGTCCATCACAAGCGGGTGGCTCTGAAGGATCGAGTTGACTCTGTGTTCATATAATGCAAGAGCTGTGAAGTGTGCGTGTATCTGTTTGTGCATAGATGTGTTACCTGTAGGTACAGGAATGGTCGCATAAAGGCAGCCGAAGTGTCTTGTCGGTGTGTTATGTAGGTGTCGGTTGGTTGGACAAGGGTTCATTAGAGTATGGCAGTGGTGTACCAGGTCTGAAATCTTGTTGAAGAATTGGGCCCCTCTCGTATCAAGATTATGCTTGAGATGTAGGACCTTGGTTTCTACATGCAAGTACGGAATGGGTGTGGTCTGTGTACAGCCCGTTGCGATGCGCAAGGCCGTGTTCTGTATCCTTTGCAGGGAGTTAATGTGTTTGAATGCAAGGTCCGAGGACCAAGCGGTGTTTGCGTAGGAGATTACTGGCCTGATGAATTGTTTGTATAGTGTTGCAATTAATTCCGTGGAGTGACCTTAAGAGGTTGTAGTGAGTACCTGAGACACGTTCAGTCTGGGTATGGTTTTGGTGCAGATGTTGATTGTATGAAACAGTTTGGGTGCAGATGCTGATTGTATGAGAATATGTCATCCACCACCTCCCAATTTTCATCAGCTAACAACTTCGATCCCCAATCCACAACAAGCCCCCTCACACTTTTCGTAACTACAAGAGAGCAGACTGGGACGAATACACAATATCAATCAGAATCACCCTACAAGACTTTTACAATCACCCAATACACATCAATTGACACAACCAATAAACACTCCAACACAGTACCCAAACACGAAGACAGACAACACATACCCGTCGGGTTCGGGTATGTCGGCCAACATTAAGCGGAAAATTCAGCAGCAAAAACACCTTCATAATTTACCCTCCACCAACGACTGAATCCCTCAGATTCAAATCTTTAACGCAGAAATAGATGCAGATATCCAGGAGCAACAGACGAACCTATGACGGGACGTGCACGAGAACACTAACTTACGAACCTCACCATCAAAATTATGGAAAATCATCAGAAGCCTCAACAACACAAACACGAACCACATAGACACACATGAGGCAATCCTTCCACCCAACAATCACACCATACCATACCATCAGACACGCAACAAGCGGACATACTCAACAAACACTATGCAAACACTTACCACCTACCACACCACCCAGACAACAGGAGGATACTCAAACAGCTACACATATTGCAGACTGATAGAAACATGGAAGCTCCCTTTACACCATCCATGACAATAGCCAGACCAAAAATTCTTCAGCAGCGGGCCCAAATGGCGTGTCATACATTCACCTTAAACATTTATGACCACACGCCATCGCGACCCTCACAGACATTTTTAGCTTCTGCTTATTACACAATGCAATACCCAACATCTGGGAACAAGTTAAAATAATCCCCATCCTCAAACCCAACGAAGTTCCTACAGATCCTGCCTCATACAGACCCATTTCCCTCTTCCCAAACCCCTCGAAAATCTTGAAGAGACTTGTTTAAAAAAAACAATGCACGCATCCCACTTTGCCCTACGCAACACGATTTCATGGCTCAACACCACAACCACACTCCTCACCAACCTCACCATGACCATCCATGAAGGCCTGAACGAAAAGAAGCCAGCCAAACGAACCCTGGTATACGCTATCGATATAAGTAAGGCCTGCGACGCAGTTCCAAGAACACGTCCTTATAAACAAAATACTCAACATCCACATTCATCCAAATTACAAGAAGTGACTTGCTTATTTCCTCTCCGGTAGACATGCACAAACTGTCGCCAACAATAAGCCTTCTCGAATCCACCACTTCCCCAATCGTGTCCCACAGGGATCTGTGCTTTTTTACTCCCTTTTCAATGCCTTTATGTACGACCTGCCCATTCCAACAGAACCCAACACCCACATCAGTTCGTACGCGGAGGATCTCACAATAATCACACAACACAACAAACACGTGACCGCAACTGCGCACCTCTAGCAGTACCTGAACTCTCTTGAAGTCTGGCTGCTGGACAACAGAAGGAAGGTCTCCGCAAGCAAATCATCCCTCACACTGTTGACTCCGGATAACAGTAAACACCGCCTCCACCCCAATGTCACGCTCAACAACATCCCCTATTCCTCACGGCCCTACTACAACCATCCGTAAAGTAACTTATAGCACGGGATGACATTCAAGCCTCAAACAAGCCTCAGTCTCGTGTCAAGCAAAACAGGAGATATCCGTGTTTTATTTGATTTTGATTTGATTTGATCCTCAGTTCCACCAGAGCCTCAACGCCAGTCATAATAGGCTCCCCCGTAGGGCTCGATGATCATGGATTCCAGTAGGCGCGCACGCCTCAGAGTGCGAGAAAAAACAATGCTTTTAAAGTTAGAAAAATTTGAACATTGTAGCAAAGGAAGACGCACGCTGGTGCGTATAAGAAAAACGCTTAGACGAAACGGACCTTCGCTTCCAATCATTTAGAACTTCAAGAGTAATATGTACGCACGCTAGTGCGCACAGTTATCATCGTTGGGATTGGTACAAAGTTTAAGGCTACATGGACAAAGTCAGCTCCGACAGCAACGCAACACAATGTCTACAGCTACGCGGTCTAGTTAGGTAGAGGTACAATTTAATTATTCAGGCAAGATATAGACTCAGACGAACGAATCCCCGCCTCCAATCACTCAGAACTCCAAGAGTAATATGCACGCGCGCCAGTGCGCACAGATAGTTTCGTCGAAATTTGTACAATGTCATTGACTTCACGGATTAGATCAACTCCAACCGCAACGCGTCACAAGGTTTACAGCTACGCAGTCCAGGTCAAACCCAAAAACTACATATGGTCCGTGTACGCGCGAGCGAGCACAGACTGAAGAGAAAACAACTATTCACAAAATCACAAGCAGAAACTCCCGCACAAATTCAGTACCATTATTATACATGACAAAATTGTGGATCGTGAGGAAGTAAGTAAAGGCAGGTTCGTCACGGACAGAAAAACTGCTCGAATGATTGATTTCGCCCTCATTGTTTTAAGAGATAGAGTGGGGGGTGGGGCAGAGGTCCTTTGGGTCCCAATAGAGCCCGACCAATCCCGGAGGGTAACCCAAAAATATCGAGGGTTACCCGGAGGGTAACCCTCGAGTTCTATCGTCTCAGCTCATATCGGCTTGTCTCGAACCATTTCGGCCAGTCTCAGCCCGTTGCGACCAACTCGATTCGCCTCAACATGATTCGACTGATCTCGACGCACCTCGACCAGCCTTGACACGGCTCTCCCCTTCTGCACTAGTAATCATGTGGACTGTAATAACAAAACAATTCACACAAGCTTTTCAGGGTAGGAGTGGGGCGGCAGAGGGGTCTCGGGCCCAAAAGAGCCCGACAAATCCCGGAGGGTAACCCAAGTCCCCCGGGTAACCCATGTCCCCCGGGTCCCCCTAGCCGCCCGGCTCTCCTCGTCTCAGCTCGTCTCGGCTTGTCCCGAATCATTTCGGCCAGTCTCGGCTCGTCGTGACCAACTCGACTCGCCTCAACATGTTTCAACTGATCTCGATGCACCTCGACCACCCTCGACGCGACCCTCGCCCTCTGTGCCAGTAATCCGAGGACTGTAATAGTTAATTGTTCTACTCAAGCATTTCACATGTATACATTTTTTTGTGTATGGATTTTACAGCTTGGGGAGAGGGAAGCAGGGGTCCCAGGGTTCAGAGGGGCCTCAAGCGGGTCCCAAAGTTTCTCAAGGGGGTCACAAGAAGTTGCAAGGGTGTCCCAAAGGGCCCCGGAAGGGTCCAAATGGGCCTCCTCCCCAAATCATCCTGGTCTTCCAAGTCCCCCGGGTTCCCGAACCCCCCGGGTCCCTCGAGTCCCGTGGGTCCCACGAGGACCCCCCATTCCCGGGTCACCTAGTCTCAACCAGCCTCGGTTCGTCTCGACTCGTCGCCTCGCCAGTCGACTCATCTCCACTCGCCTCAACCTGCCTCGACCCCTCCACGCACAGTGCCATTAAAAACTTTCACTCTCTGAGATCAATATCAACATTATTTCACTATTTAGCCATCAACACGCGTAGCTGTACTGGGACATTTATTAGGCGCCCGGGAGAGCGCAAATTCTCCCAGCGTAGGTTGGACTACTAACTAACACACCGCTTAGTCCACCTAGGGCTCCTGCGGGAGTCTAACGATACTCAATTCTATAAATAATCCAAAATTGATCACCATGAAAAAGGGCACAGATAAATAATAGAGCCCACGTAATAAGAAACAATAAAATACTAAAATAAAGTGTTATTGATCTATAAAATGAATAATCATCTATCCACCCCAATCTGTGTCTTATTTTTATTTGACAAAAAAATCAGTGTTTCTTTATTGCGTGTAGGTGATAATTTTCCTCACCGACGTTATATCAGATAACAATTAAAATTGTTTATATGTCACGTTAACGTAAATATCACCACACGCGCACACACACACACAATGTTTTCCTCTCTCCTATATTTTTTAACTTCTTTATAAATGTGGTACAGTTTGAATTTATATTATTTCAAATAACTCTAAAAACTTTAATCTCACTCATATTTTTCATTCTCCCGGTCCATTAAAAATAAGGGAAGTTAATATTCTGCCATTGAAAAGGCAACAGTATCTATAACAAATACCTTAAGCCCCTTAAAGGCTTCTGCTGATCTGAATTTTAACGAAATATCATCAACGACCAGTGCTTACTAGACCTGTTATGGTATTATAATGTTAACAGACTAGGACATGTTCAGTAGGATGACTCATTGCGGTACCACAATTTTTTTTGTGGGGTTTTATATAGTACTTTCAAATGAGGAGGAGTTTCAGTATTATATTTTCGAATATCAACGTCAAACTCAAAATCTGTTTGGAACAAGCTGAGAGACGAGCAGCTGTAACGTGGCAAAGCAATGGTATTTTGATGGTTTCGGTATGATTGTTTTTTAGTCGCTGCGACGCTGTCAAGGGATTTCTTCCGTTCGCCATAGTGACGTAACCAACATGAATATTTTCAATATCTAAAAACGCGAGCAAATAAATTGCATAGTTATTGAAGACTCAAGAGTGTTTTGACGAAAGAAAACTATTTTAGGATAATTTTAAATTTCCTCCTTGAGTCCGTTGCCTTTTAAACAGCAAGTGAACGTACAGTGTGAAGACAATCAGCAGCACTCATTATGTGAAAATAAAATGACAGCGCACACAGCGGCCAACACTTTAACTGCCAGTGTCAACACTGAACCACCCGAGCATCTATGATAGCCTCTTCAACGCTAGAGCATTGGAAGGCACACGACATGAGCTCAACCAATTCCCAAGCATTGACAAGGAAAAATACATAGGGGAGCGGACCTCGTAACATCCCATTGTCCTAGAACTTGCAAGTAAGATGAACAAAAATGAGAAGCCGACTTCGTAACATATCAATGTCCAAGCACGGACAAGGAAAAGAACCAAAATGGGGAGGGGACCTTGTAACCAAAGCCCAAACACGGACAAAGAAGACGAACCAGAATGGAGAGCAGACCTGACAACATTGCAATGACCAAACACAGACAAAGACGACGAACCAGAATGGAGAGCAGATCTGACAACATTGCAATGACCAAACACCGACAAAGAAGACGAACCAGAATAGGGAGCAAATCTGACAACATTGCAATGACCAAAAACAGACAAAGAAGACGAACCAGAATAGGGAGCAGATCTGACAACATTGCAATGACCAAACACAGACAAAGAAGACGAACCAGAATAGGGAGCAGACCTGACAACATTCCAATGACCAAACACCGACAAAGAAGACGAACCAGAATAGGGAGCAGATCTGACAACATTGCAATGACCAAACACAGACAAAGAAGACGAACCAGAATAGAGAGCAGACCTGACAACATTTCAATGTCCAAGCACCGACAAAGAAGACGAACCAGAATAGGGAGCAGATCTGACAACATTGCAATGACCAAACACAGACAAAGAAAACGAACCAGAATAGGGAGCAGATCTAACAACATTGCAATGACCAAATACAGACGAGGAAGACGAATTAGAACAAGGAGCAGACCTGACAACATTGCAATGACCAAACACAGACAAAGAAGGCGAACCAGAATAGGAAGCGGACCTCACAACATTGCAATGACCAAACAAAGACAAAGAAGACGAACCAGAATAGGAAGCGGACCTGACAACATTGCAATGACCAAACACAGACAAAGAAGACGAACCAGAATAGGAAGCGGACCTGACAACATTGCAATGACCAAACACAGACAAAGAAGACGAACCAGAACAGGGAGCGGACCTGACAACATTGCAATGACCAAACACAGACAAAGAAGGCGAACCAGAACAGGGAGCGGGCCTGACAACATTGCAATGACCAAACACAGACAAGGAAGACGAACCAGAATAGGGAGCGGACCTCACAACATTGCAATGACCAAATACAGACAAAGAAGACGAACCAAAATAGGAAGCAGACCTGACAACATTGCAATGACCAAACACAGACAAAGAACATGAACCAGAACAGGGAGCGGACCTGACAACATTGCAATGACCAAACACAGACAAAGAAGACGAATCAGAATAGGGAGTGGACCTCACAACATTGCTGTAACCAAGCACAGACAAAGAAGACTAACCAAAACATGGAGCGGACCTTACAACATTGCTGTAACCAAACACATATAAAGAAGACTAACCAAAACAGGGAGCGGACCTCACAACATTGCTGTAACCAAACACAGACAAAGATGATGAAAAGTAAAAATTTATTTCACTATATTAACAGGTTAAAAAATTTACAAAAATACCACAATACCCTGACAGTATGTACAAAGTCTAAGCCAGCGTGAGCTGTTCTGAAGAAAACATTTGCTACTTAAATCTACCTATGATTAACGTACAATATGCCATGACGAACGAAAACGTTACATTGAGATTCAATGGGAGCAGATCTCGCCACATTGTAATGCCCAAGGACGAACAAAGAAGGAGAACCTAAATGAGGAGCCGACCTCGCCACACTGTTATACCCATGGACGGGCTATACCCATGGACGGGTCTGCTCCAGATTTAAGAAGAACTTAAATCTGGAGCAGACCTTGCAACATGCCCAAGGACGAACAAGGAAGAAGAACCCAAATGGGGAGCAGACGTCGCAACGTTGTAATGCCCAAGGACGGACAAAGAAGAAGAACCAAAAAGGGGAGCATCCCTCGCTACATTATTATACCCAAAGACGGACAAGGTAGAAGAACCTAAATGGGGAGCAGACGTTGCAACATTGTAATGCACAAAGATGGACAAAAAAGAAGAACCTTAATGGGGGGCAGACCTCGCAACATTGTAATGCCCAAGGACGGACAAAAAAGAAGAACCTTAATGGGGGGCAGACCTCGCAACATTGTAATGCCCAAGGACGGACAAGAAAGAAGAACCTTAATGGGGGGCAGACCTCACCACATTGTAATGCCCAAGGACGGACAAGAAAGAAGAACCTTAATGGGGGGCAGACCTCGCCACATTGTAATGCCCAAGGACGGACAAGAAACAAGAACCTGAGTGGGAGCAGATGTCGCAGCATTCAGTCCTCGTATGGACCTAACGATCTTGGTGAGAAAATTCTTACTTCCCCAATATAAGAGTTACCCGTCGCCATGGACTAGATTCGATGTCAGACTGCACTCATCCTCGACCAACCTGTAACATGACGTAACGCCTCAAAGATAAGGCCCGGCAGGCTGGAATTAAAAAGATGCCACATTCTGAATCTGAGTATTCTCATTTTCACATCTTGTTCCGGTTTGAAAAAGTAAACCTACCTCATAATAAATTATGAAATGATAATACTGAATTTTATTCAAGACCCGGTGCTCTTGACGAGGAAAAATGTCGTTTATAAGAATTTTTTTGAAGATTTATTGTGTCTATATAAATTCATGACACTGTGCCCGGTGACATTATTGCTAAATCAAACCGTTCTACAAGTTAGTGAAAAAAAAACGAACACGGGGTATGGAAACGAACGAGTTGGCGATTCTGGGGTTTGAGAATAAAGTTCGCGAACACGGGGTATGGAAACGAACAATTCGTTCCCCCGGAAAATATCGTAATATGCGTCGTGTCGACATTTAACGTCTTCTCACCAAATACCTGACACTTCTTCCCGCATTTACCGCGGTGTAGCCAGCTCAAAGATTCAATGTTAGAGGACAACATTTCACATCTAAATAATCCCGATCACCTTCACAAGCAGCAATCTTTCAACGCTACTAACTTTACCTGTCTAGAGGCAAAGCAGTCGGCAGCACCACGCCTTCAAGTGGCCTAACTGCCAAGAGGCTCAACAACAATCGAGTCGTCAAGATGCTAAGTAGTCGACAGCATCACGCCTTAATGTGGTCTAACTGTAAGAAGGGTCAACAACAATTTAGCCGAAAAGAGGCTAAGCAATCGACAGCACCACGCCTTAATGTGGTCTAACTGTAAAGAGGCTCAACAGCAATCGAGCCGTCAAGAGGCTAAGTAGTCGACAGCACCACGCCTTAATGTGGTCTAACTGTAAAGAGGCTCAACAACAATCGAGCCAAAAAGAGGCTAAGCAATCGACAGCACCACGCCTTAATGTGGTCTAACTGTAAGAAGGGTCAACAACAATTTAGCCGAAAAGAGACTAAGCAATCGTCAGCACCACGCCTTGATGTGGTCTAACTGTAAAGAGGCTCAACAACAATCGAGCCGTCAAGAGGCTAAGTAGTCGACAGCACCACGCCTTAATGTGGTCTAACTGTAAAGAGGTTCAACAACAATCGAGCCAAAAAGAGGCTAAGTAGTCGACATCACCACGCCTTCAAGTGGCCTAACTGCCCAGAGGCTCAACAACAATCGAGCCGTCAAGAGGCTAAGCAGTCGACAGCACCACGCCTTAATGTGGTCTAACTGTAAAGAGGCTCAACAACAATCGAGCCGTCAAGAGGCTAAGTAGTCGACAGCACCACGCCTTCAAGTGGCCTAACTGCCAAGAGGCTCAACAACAATCGAGCCGTCAAGAGGCTAAGCAATCGACAGCACCGTGCCTTAATGTAGTCTAACTGTAGGAAGGGTCAACAACAATGAAGCCGAAAAGAGACTAAGCAATCGACAGCACCACGCCTTAATGTGGTCTAACTGTAATGAGGGTCAACAACAATCGAGCCGAAAAGAGACTAAGCAATCGACAGCACCACGCCCTAATGTGGTCTAACTGTAAAGAGGGTCAACAACAATCGAGCCGAAAAGAGACTAAGGAATCGACAGCACCACGCCTTAATGTGGTCTAACTGTAAAGAAGGTCAACAACAATCAAGCCGAAAAGAGACTAAGCAATCGACAGCACCACGCCTTAATGTGGTTCAACTGTAATGAGGGTCAACAACAATTGAGTCGAAAAGAGACTAAGCAATCGACAGCACCATGATCTAATGTGGTCTAACTGTAAAGAGGGTCAACAACAGTCGAGCCGAAGAGAGACTAAGCAATCGACAGCACCATGCCTCAATGTGGTCTAACTGTGAAGAGGGTCAACAACAATCGAGCCGAAAAGAGACTAAGCAATCGACAGCACCACGCCCTAATGTGGTCTAACTGTAAAGAGGGTCAACAACAATCGAGCCACTATCTCACCAACTGCAAAAAGCAGGAGGCAGCCACGCAGTGACAATGCACCACACACTGGGCCACATCTCACCAACTGTAGTAAGCAAAGGGCAGCCACGCAGTGACATGCACCACACACTGGGCCACATCTCACCACATTCGACCCGCTACGCGTAACCGATTTGATGTATTGCCCGATGAAATGGACACTCAGAATCCAAAGGAAATGATTGTGATTGGTGATTACAATGTCACCTCCTTCACATCAAATCAACAAAAAGGGAGAGTTCAACTGAAAATACTCGGCAAAACAGACGTGAAAATTTACGAGATTGAAGGTATAATCGAAATGGAAAATATACCTTCTTCAAAACAAATTATACTACAAGTCGCTGCAAAAGACTTGTCGCAGATGGAACTGACATGGGCAAGGTATGAAACCATGCAAAGAAAAATCAAACGTTCACAAGCAAACATCCTTGATACTGGCATCCTGCTTCATCATGGCCAAAGAAGATACAAGTTAAGCAAGACGATATATCATAACAATCGCCTAGCAACTTTCTGTGAAGCTTATAAAATCCCATTCTCTAATCATTGGGAAACGATGATCGACCCAAAGTACGACGACTTCAATGGAATCACCAACAATGCTCGCATCAACACGCATAGACTTGATACCTTCGAAAACATCCTTAAAGACATCGACGCTGGTCTCGTCACTGAAAATAAGTTAAGAAATGTACCCGATATCCTACCCACAAATAGCAGAATTCTTATAATCAGACAAGTTGATAGGTGACTCTCGGCATGGCTTTAGACACAATGGTTCCTGTCTTACGGACCATCTATTTTTTTCAAGACTATATTTGAAATTCACGAATCAAAATCTCCAATCGATTTAATTTACCTTGACTTTCAAAAGGCATTCGATAAAGTCCCTCACAAGCGCTTAGTTAGTAAATTTCACAGATTCTGTATTTGAGGCGAGCCTAATAACTGGTTAAATGATGTGTTGTACGGACAGACGGCTGCTAGTTGCACTTAACGGATCTTCCTCCCATTGGATATTCTAAAGCTATACAATGCATTTGTTAGACCTCATCCCGAGTATTCCGCTCAATTCTGGTCTCCATATCTTAGAAACGAAGTTATTTAATTCGAGAAGGTCAACGTAGAGCTACCAAACTTATCCCTTCGCTGTGCAATAAATCGTACGAATGCAGATTACGCGAATTCAACCTTTATTCGCTAGAGAAGCGTCGAATCAAAGTTGACATGATCGAGGTGTGGATGATTGGGAAGGGTAAAGAAATCGTCGACCGAGCGAGCCTTTTCACTTTATATGCGAGCGCAGTGACCAGGAATAATGGATGCAAAATCGTTGAGAAACGTTTCTCACTCGACATCGCGCGAAATTTCTTCACGTAAAGAGTTGTCGAAGAATGGAACTAACTTCCAACGGAGGTTGTAAACAGCAATGCAAGGAAAACGTTTGAGCCACGGTTTAACTAAGTCTACATAAATCACCATTCAGTAGCTAATTTTTCCCCTTTCTTGACGTTTTAAAAGCAAAAATCACAATGATTCATGAAGCGCTCTTAGACGTTCTACTTCAGAACTAATCTTCTTACTATCGAAAGGCAACCTAGTTTGGTCATAAGGCCTGTTGTTGTCTCACACTTGTTAACACAGGTAGGCCCTGCGTGGTAAGTATGACAGGGGTGACCACAATGGATCCTCTTTATATGCACGATTACAACGTGAACCAGTTGTAAATGTGAACCACTTGGTTGTTCATATGAGTAATTGTTTCACTCGTTTTTTTCTGATCGAGCACACTGTAGTATCATCTGCAAAAAGAACAAGGAACAACCTGTTGCTGGTGTTTGCAATGTCCATTATCTAGATAAGAAAGAACAAAGGTCCAAGAATCGACCCGTGCGATTCACCTATATTAAGCTTACATACAAATGACGATATTTTTCCCACTCACTAGGTGTTTTCTATCAATAAGAAAGCTTTGTATCCAATTTGTGTCAACGGAACTCTCCATAATGTCGTAATTTCGTTTCAAAATTTAATGGTTCACACAATCGCAAGCTTTGCTGGGGTTCCTACAAATTTCACCAGGAACATTCCCACTGTCAAATCCAACAACAACATCACCAGAGAATTTTGATTAGGCCCGATCTGTATTCTTGAAAGCCTTATTGGTTCTGGTTAAATTGGTGATTAGATACAGAGTGAGAATGTACTTTAGCAGGAAACTTTTTCTAAAACTGTGCTAACGACTGTTATACATGTGTTGAGTAGTGATTATTATCACAACTTTGCTTATGACTGTTATACTTGTGTTGAGCGGTGATTATTATCACAACTTCGCTTATGACTGTTATATATGTGTTGAGTTGTGATTATTATCACAAAAGTCTACCAACAAACGATGGATTCGGCCCACACATAAACGCATTCAGCTCTGACATTCGTAGCAAACGGAGAAGGGCATACAGTAAGTCAATTGAGTCGCTCCAGTCTTCTCGCACGACGAATAATATACACACATGCCATCATCATCCAGGCCTGCTCTCGACACACGAACAAATGACTAAGTATATCGCTACAGTTTGCTCGAACTTTGTTCAACGAGGGATACAGTCTAAGAAGGAAATGGTATGGGATCTGTATACTGAACACTCATTCGATATCGTAATTATTCTATAGTAATCTTTGGATTTCTATCGTCTAGCACTGGCGTTTCAATCCTTAAATTTACCACATGTACTTCAATGATCGAATGAACTATTTGCAGCTGCTAAAGGAACGTGGCAAGTCATCTCTAGCGAGCGACCGGGTCGAGGTAGCAATGCTGGCGAACAATTTATTGATCTCTGCTCATAGGCATGTGTCCCGGCCAGGTAATGAAATCTGGTATTGACAATTTAGCATTGATACAAAATGTTTTCTGAAGAGCAACGCAGGTCACTTCAAGGATCAATAATTTGGTTTTTGTTTTATGGTTACTTGAAATATTCAGTCACACAAGGTAAAACTGTTTTCAACGGACATTGGAAATGCTTATACTTCACAGTCTAGTTGAACATTAGTATATGTGGGGAAAAAACTTAAGTGTAAAGCATCATGATCGCATAAAACAAATTCTATAAAACGAATTAATGCAACAACACGACCAACGGTATATAATTAAAGATTAAACCAAGAACCAGCACGATCATTTGCTTTACAACGAACAAAAGACTTATCACTGTCTTGTATACTCCATCCGGCTACTGCCCAAAACGACTGGTGCTGCACCCGCAGCGTGGCGCTACAGTCACCCACAGACGCCAAGACGGTAACTGATGCCCTACTGACCAGTAGGAGCAGAGTGCAGAAGACATACTTCACCGACGGTCGGACCATCAGGGAGAGATAGGCAGGTGATAAAAGGTAGATTTGGGTGCCGTCCACACTACCTGATAAACGCACCCAATGGCATGCCTCACGGCGAACAGTTAGCTGTTGCTTTAATAGAGGAGCGGAGCGTGCATGTCTCCAACGGTTCGGGGCAGGAGGCAGCCAAATAAAGATTGATAAAGCTAGGGTTCAAGGAAGATGTTAAGTACGCAATGAGGTCATAGTTCAGCAGTGATAACAACAATATTGAGGAGGGGAATTAAATATCTCTGGTCTAAAGTATGAAACACTGAACATACATATAGGGAAATTACCAATTTTTAAAACAATTTCTAGCTTCAATGCACAAGTTTAGATTGACTAGAAATGATAACCATAAGAGAATAAATTTAGAATTCTTAGCCGGAAAAATATTTTTTTTTTGAAAGTTTCTTGTATTTGTCTCACTTAGATTCATTTGTTCCAGCATTGTAT
>SDVV010009764.1:0-16554 GCA_016164225.1 Gammarus roeselii | reverse complement strand
CATGCTGTCATTGGCTCTAAGTCCTGTGGTTTAAGGATACTTTATTGGCTATTGCGGAGGTTCTCCTATAGACCACTCCGAGTCGATAGCTTACACAATCGTCGTCATGCTGTCATTGGCTCCAATTCCTGTGGTTTAAGGATCTTTGTTGGCTTTGGCAGAGGTTTTCTTATAGACCACTCCGAGTCGATAGCTTACACAAACGTCGTCATGCTGCCATTGGTTCTATGTCCTGCGGTTTAAGTATACCTTATTGGCTATTGCGGAGGTTCTCCTAAAGACCATTCCAAATCGAAGGCTTACACAAATGTCGTCATTCTGTCATTGGCTCTAAATCTTGGGATTTAAGGATACATTATTGGCAATTGCGGAGGTTCTCCTCAAGACCACTCTAAGTCGATAGCTTACACAAACGTCTTCATACTGTGATTGACTCTAAATCCTGTGGTTTAAGGATACCTCATTAGCTATTGCGGAGGTTCTTCTCATGATCACTTCGAGTCGATAGCTTACACAAACGTCGTCATGCTGTCATTGGCTCTAAATCCTGTGGTTTAAGGATACCTTATTGGCTATTGCGGAGGTTCTCCTAAAGACCACTCTAAGTCGATAGCTTACACAAACGTCTTCATACTGTGATTGACTCTAAATCCTGTGGTTTAAGGATACCTCATTAGCTATTGCGGAGGTTCTTCTCAAGACCACTGCGAGTCGATAACTTACACAAATATCGTCATGCTGTCATTGGCTCTAAATCCTGTGGTTTAGAAATACCTTATTGGCTCCTGCGGAGGTTCTTCTAAAGACCACTCCGAGTCGATGGTCTATACAAACGTCGTCATGATGTCATTGACTCCAAATCCTGTGGCTTAAGGATACCTAAATGGTTATTGCGGAGGTTCTCCTAATGACCATTCCAAGTGCTTACACAAACGACGTCATGCTGTCATTGACTCTAAATCCAGTGGTTTAGGGATACCTTATTAGCTTTTGCGGAGGTTCTTCTAAAGACCACTAGTAGTCGATGTCTGACAAAAACGTCGTCAGGCTGTCATTGGCTTTAAACCCTGTGGTTTATTTATACCTTACTGGCTATTGCGGAGGTTATACTAACGAACACTCCAAATCGAAGGCTTACACAAACGTCGTCATGCTGTCATCGGTTCTAAATCCTGTGGTTTAGGGATACATTATTGGCTCTGGCGGGGGTTCTTTTAATGACCACTCCGAGTCGATTACTTACACGAACGTCGTCATGCTGTCATTAGCTCTAATTCCTGTGGTTTGAGGATACCTTATTGGCTATTGGGGAGGTCCTCCTAAAGACCACTCCGAGTCGACGGCTTACACAAACGTCGTCATGCTGTCATTGACTCTATATCCTGTGATTTAAGGGTACCTTATTGGCTATTGCGTAGGTTCTCCTAGAGACCACTCCAATTCGATAGCTTACACAAACGTCATCATGCTGTCATTGGCTCTAAATCCTGTGGTTCAGGGATACCTTATTAGCTATTGCGGTGGTTCTCCTAAAGACCACTCATAGTCGATGGCTTATACAAACGTCGTCATTCTGTCATTGGCTCTAAATACTTTCGTTTGAGAATACAGTATTGGCTATTGCGGAGGTTTTCCTAAAGACCACTTCGAGTCGATAGCTTCCACAAACGTCGTCATGCTGTCATTGGCTCTAAATCCTGTGGTTTAAGAATACCTTATTGGCCATTGCGGAGGTTCTCCCAAAGATCACTCCGAGTCGATAGCTTACACAAACGTCGTCATGCTGTAATTGGCTCTAAATCCTGTGATTTTCGGATACCTTATTGGCTATTGCGGAGGTTCTTCTATAGACCACTCCGAGTTGATGGCTCACAGAATCGTCGTCATGCTGTCATTGGCTTTGAGTCCTGGGGTTTAAGAATACCTTATTAGCTATTGTGGATATTCTCCCAAAGACCACTCCGAGTTGAAGGCCTACACAAATGTTGTCATGCTGTCATTGGCTCTAAATCCTGTGGTTTGAGGATACCTTATTGGCTATTACGGAGGTTCTCCTGAAGACCACTCCGAGTCGATGGCGTACACAAACGTCGTCATGCTGTCATTGGCTCTAAATCCTGTGGTTAAGGATACCTTATTGGCAATTGCGAATGCTCTCCTAGAGAGCACTTCGAGTCGATGGCTTACACAAGCGTCTTCATGCTGTGATTGACTCTAAATCCTGTGCTTTAAGGATACCTCATTAGCTATTGTGGAGGTTCTTCTCATGACCACTGCGAGTTGATAGCCTACACAAATATCGTCATGCTATCATTGGCTCTAAATCCTGTGGTTAAAAAATACCTTATTGGCTCATGCGGAGGTTCTCCCAAAGACCACTGCGAGTAGATGGCTTACACAAACGTCTTCATGCTGTGATTGACTCTAAATCCTGTGGTTTATGGACACCTTATTAGCTATTGCGGAGGTTCTTTTAATGACCACTCCGTGTCGAAGGCCTACACAAACGTCGTCATGCTGTAATTGACTCTAAATCCTGTGGTTTAGGGATACCTTATTAGCTATCGTGTATGTTCTCCTAAAGACCACTCCGAGTCGAAGGCTTAAACAAACGTTGTAATGCTAACATTGGCTCCTATTCCTGGGGCTTAAGGATACATTATTGGCTAGTGCGGAGCTTCTCCTAGAGACCACTCCCAGTCGAAGGCTTACACAAACGTCGTCATGCTATCATTGACTCTAAATCCTGTGGCTTAAGAATACCTTATTGGCTATTGCGGAGGTTCTCCTAAAGACCACTCCGACTCGTTGGCTTACACAAACGTCGTCATGCTTTCATTGGCTCCAAGTCCTGTGGTTGTGGGTTACTTTGTTGACTATTGCGGAGGTTCTCCTAAGGACCACTTTGAGTCAAAGGCTTACACAAACGTAGTCATGCTACCATTGGCTCTAAATCCTGTGGTTTGAGGATATCTTATTTTCTGTTGCGGCGGTCCTCCTAAAGATCACTCCGAGTCGATAGTGTACACAAACGTCGCCATGCTGACATTGGCCCCAAATCCAGTGGTTTAAGGATACCTTATTGGCTCTTGCCGAGGTTCTCCTCAAGACCACTCCGAGTCAATGTCTTACAGAAACGTCGTCATACTGTCATTGGCTCTAAATTTTGTGGTTTAAGGGTACCTTATCGGCTATTGCGGAGGTTCTTCTCAAGACCACTCCATGTCGAAAGTCTACACAAACGTCGTCATGCTGTCACTGACTCCAAATTCTGTGGTTTAGGGATACCTCATTAGCTATTGTGGATGTTCTCCTAAAGACCAACCTGAGTCGAAGGCTTACACAAACGTCGTAGAGCTGACATTGGCTCTTATTCCTGTGGTTTAGGGATACATTATTGGCTAGTGCGGAGGTTCTTCTAAAGACCACTCTGAGTCGATGGATTATACAAGCGTCGTCACGCTGTCATTAGCTCTAAAGTCTGTGGTTTAAGGATATTTTATTAGCTATTGCGGAGGTTCTCCTAAAGACCACTCCGAGTCGATAGCTTACACAAACGTCGTTATGCTGACATTGTCTCTAAGTCCTGTGGTTTAAATATACTTTATTGTCTATTGCGGAGGTTCTCCTAAATACCACTCCAAGTCGATAGTTTACACAAACGTCGTCATGCTGTCATTGGCTCCAATTCCTGTGGCTTAAGGATACTTTGTTGGCTAATTCGGAGGTTCTCCTAAAGACCACTCCGAGTCGATAGCATACACAAACGTCGTCATGCTGTCATAAGCTCTAAATCCTGTGGTTTGAGAATACCACATTGACTATTGCGGAGGTTCTCCAAAAGACCACTCCGAGTCGAAGGCTTACACAAACGTCGTCATGCTTTCATTGACTCCAAATCCTGTGGCTTAAGGATACCTTATTGGCTATTGCGGAGGTTCTCCTAAAAAACACTCTAAGTTGATAGCTTACACAAACGTATCATGCTGTCATTGGCTCTAAATTCTGTAGTTCAGGGATACCTTATTGGCTATTGTGGAGGTACTCCTAGAGACCACTCCGAGTCGTTGGCTTACCAAAACGTCGTCGTGCTGTCATTGGCTCTAAGTCCTGGGGTTTAGGAATACCTTATTGGCAATCGTGGAGGTTCTCCTAAAGACCACTCCGAGTCGAAGGCCTACACAAACGTCGTCATGCTGTCATTGACTGTAAATCCTGTGGTTTGAGGATACCATATTTTTTATTGCGGCGGTCCTCCTAAAGACCACTCCGAGTCGATAGCGTACACAAACGTCGTCATGCTGACTTGGCCCTAAATCCAGTGGTTTAAGGATACCTTATTGGCTCATGCAGAGGTTCTCCTAAAGACCACTGCAAGTAGATGGCTTACACAAACGTCGTAATGCAATGATTGACTCGAAATCCTGTGGTTTAAGGATACCTTATCAGCTATTGCGGAGGTTCTTCTTAAGACCACTCCGAGTCGATGGACTACACAAACGTCGTCATGCTGTCATTAGCTCTAACTCCTGTGGTTTAAGGATACCATATTGGCTATTGCGGAGGTTTTCCTAAAGACCACTCCAAGTCGATGACCTACACAAATGTCATCATGCTGTCATTGGCTCTAAATTCAGTAGTTCAGGGATACCTTATTGGCTATTGCGGAGGTTCTCCTAGAGACAACTCCGAGTCGTTGTCTTACAAAAACGTCGTCATGCTGTCATTGGCTCTAAGTCCTGGGGTTTAAGAATACCTTATTGGCTATTGTGGTGGTTCTCCTACAGACCACTCCGAGTCGAAGGCTTACACAAACGTTGTCATGCTACCATTGGCTCTAAATCTTGTGGTTTGAGGATACCTTATTTTTTATTGCGGCGGTCCTACTAAAGACCACTCCGAGTCGATAGTGAACACAAACGTCGTCATGCTGACATTGGCCCTAAATCCAGTGGTTTAAGGATATCTTATTGGCTCCTGCGGAGGTTCTCCTAAAGACCAATCTGAGTCGATGACGTACACAAGTGTCGTCATGCTGTCATTGGCCTTAAATCCTGTTGCTAATGGATATCATTATTGGCTATTGCGGAGGTTCTCCTGAAGACCACTCCGAGTCAATTGTTACACATACGTCGTTGTGCTATGATTTACTCTAAATCCTGTGTTTCAAGGAGACCTTATTAGCTATTGCGGAGGTTCTTCTAAAGACCACTCCGAGTCGATGGCTTACACAAACGTCGTCATGCTGTCATTGGCTCTAAATCCTGTGGTTTAAGTATACATTATTGGCTATTGCGGTGGTTCTCCTAGAGACCAGTCCGAGTCGAAGGCTTACACAAACGTCGTCATGCTGTCATTGGCTCCAATTCCTGTGGTTTAAGGATACTTTGTTGGCTAAGGCGGAGGTTCTCCTAAAGACCACTCCGAGTCGATAGTCTACACAAACGTCGTCATGCTTTCATTAGCTCAAAATCTTGTGGTTTAAGTATACCTTAATGGCTATTGCGGAGGTTCTCCTAAAGACCACTTCAAATCGAAGGCTTACACAAATCTCGTCATGCTGTCACCGGCTCTAAATCCTGTGGTTTAAGAATACATTATTGGCTCTTGCGGAGGTTCTTTCAATGACCACTCCGTGTAGAAGGCCTACACAAACGTCATCATGCTGTCATTGACTCTAAATCCTGTGGTTTAGGGTTACCTTATTAGCTATTGTTTATGTTCTCCTAAAGACCACTCCGAGTCGAAGGCTTACACAAACGTCGTAATGCTGACATTGGCTCTTATTCTTGTGGTTAAAGGATACATTATTGGCTAGAGCGGAGCTTCTCCTTGAGGCCACTCCGAGTCGAAGGCTTACACAAACGTCGTCATGCTTTCATTGACTTTAAATCCTGTGGCTTAAGGATACCTTATTTGCTATTGCGGAGGTTCTCCTAAAGACCACTCCAAGTGCTTACACAAACGTCGTCATGCTGTCATTGACTGTAAATCCTGTGGTTTGAGGATACCATATTTTTTATTGCGGCGGTCCTCCTATAGACCACTCCGAGTCAATAGCGTACACAAACGTCGTCATGCTGACTTGGCCCTAAATCCAGTGGTTTAAGGATACCTTATTGGCTCATGCAGAGGTTCTCCTAAAGACCACTGCAAGTAGATGGCTTACACAAACGTCGTAATGCAATGATTGACTCGAAAGCCTGTGGTTTAAGGATACCTTTTCAGCTATTGCGGAGGTTCTTCTTAAGACCACTCCGAGTCGATGGGCTACACAAACGTCGTCATGCTGTCATTAGCTCTAAATCCTGTGGTTTAAGGATACCATATTGGCTATTGCGGAGGTTTTTCTAAAGACCACTCCAAGTCGATGGCCTACACAAATGTCATCATGCTGTCATTGGCTCTAAATTCAGTAGTTCAGGGATACCTTATTGGCTATTGCGGAGGTTCTCCTAGAGACCACTCCGAGTCGTTGTCTTACAAAAACGTCGTCATGCTGTCATTTGTTCTAAGTCCTGGGGTTTAAGAATACCTTATTGGCTATTGTGGAGGTTCTCCTACAGACCACTCCGAGTCGAAGGCTTACACAAACGTTGTCATGCTATAATTGGTTCTAAATCCTGTGGTTTGAAGATACCTTATTTTTTATTGCGGCGGTCCTCCTAAAGACCACTCCGAGTCGATAGTGTACACAAACGTCGTCATGCTGACATTGGCCCTAAATCCAGTGGTTTAAGGATACCTTATTGACTCTTGCGGAGGTTCTCCTAAAGACCAATCTGAGTCGATGGCGTACACAAGTGTCGTCATGCTGTCATTGGCCTTAAATCCTGTTGCTAATGGATACTATTATTGGCTATTGCGGAGGTTCTCCTAAAGACCACTCCGAGTCAATTGTTACACAAACGTCGTTGTGCTATGATTTACTCTAAATCCTGTGTTTTAAGGAGACCTTATTAGCTATTGCGGAGGTTCTCCTAGAGACCAGTCCGAGTCGAAGGCTTACTCAAACGTCGTCAAGCTGTCATTGGCTCCAATTCCTGTGGTTTAAGGATACTTTGTTGGCTAAGTCGGAGGTTCTCCTAAAGACCACTCCGAGTCGATAGTCTACACAAACGTCGTCATGCTGTCATTTGCTCAAAATCTTGTGGTTTAAGTATACTTATTGGCTATTGCGGAGGTTCTCCTAAAGACCACTCCAAATCGAAGGCTTACACAAATGTCATCATGCTGTCACTGGCTCTAAATCCTGTGGTTTAAGGATACATTATTGGCTCTTGCGGAGGTTCTTTTAATGACCACTCCGTGTAGAAGGCCTACACAAACGTCGTCATGCTGTCATTGACTCCAAATCCTGTGGTTTAGGGTTACCTTATTAGCTATTGTTTATGTTCTCCTAAAGACCACTCCGAGTCGAAGGCTTACACAAACGTCGTTATGCTGACATTGGCTCTTATTTCTGTGGTTGAAGGATACATTATTGGCTAGAGCGGAGCTTCTCTTAGAGGCCACTCCGAGTCGAAGGCTTACACAAACGTCGTCATGCTTTCATTGACTTTAAATCCTGCGGCTTAAGGATACCTTATTGGCTATTGCGGAGGTTCTCCTAAGGACCACTCCAAGTGCTTACACAAACGTCGTCATGCTGTCATTGGCTCTAAATCTTGTGGTTTAGGGATACCTCATTAGCTATTGCGGAGGTTCTCCTAAAGATCACTCTTAGTCGATGGCTGACACAAACGTCGTCATGCTGTCATTGACTCTAAATCCTGTGGCTTAAGGATACCTTTTATGTATTGCGGAGGTTCTTCTGAAGACCACTCCGAGTCGATGGCTTACACAAACGTCGTCATGCTGTCATTGGCTCTAAATCCTGTGGTTTAAGAATACCTTATTGGCTATTGCGGAGGTTATTCTAAAGACCACTCCGAGTCGATGACTCACACAAACGTCGTCATGCTGTCATTGGCTCTAAATCCTGTGGTTTAAGTATACATTATTAAGTATTGCGGAGGTCTTTCTTAAGACCACTCCGAGTAGAAGTCTTTCACAAACGTCGTCATGCTGTTATGGCTCTAAATCCTGTGGTTTAGGTATACATTATTGGCTTTCGCGGAGGTTCTCCTAAAGACCACTCCAAATCGAAGGCTTACACAAACGTCGTCATGCTGTCATCGGTTCTAAATCCTGTGGTTTAGGGATACATTATTGGCTCTGACGGGGGTTCTTTTAATGACCACTCCGAGCCGATAACTTACACGAACGTCGTCATGCTGCCATTAGCTCTAATTCCTGTGGTTTGAGGATACCTTATTGGCTATTGGGGAGGTCCTCCTAAAGACCACTCCGAGTCGACGGCTTACACAAACGTCGTCATGCTGTCATTGACTCTAAATTCTGTGATTTAAGGGTACCTTATTGGCTATTGCGTAGGTTCTCCTAGAGACCACTCCAAGTCGATAGCTTACACAAGCGTCGTCATGCTGTCATTGGCTAAAAATATTGTGGTTTAGGGATACCTTATTAGCTATTGCGGAGGTTCTTCTAAAGACCACTCTCAGTCGATGGCTGACACGAACACGAATTTGGTATTTGCACTCCTTATCACTCCATTTCATGTGTTCTGTTTATCAACTTTTTGGATTGCAGGGGTTTCGGTTTAAAATACTTACATCCCAGATTGATCAATTTATCCGTCATTTTCAATTGTTTTTTTCATCTTATTTCCCCAATATTCTAATCCATGTGACGTGTTCATTGTTTTAATTTATAATTGTGATTAGAGTCTGGCGGTGAAGGATAATTTATCCATCATATCTTCTCGTTTGCTGCCTCCGTGTCTAAATTTTTTTATGCCCAATAACCTCATGTCAAACATCCACCCCATTTTGTGATTTTTTCTTGTCGCACAACTTCATAAAATATAACTCCATATTAAAATCTTTATCATGGCCGTCCCCCACAGTGCCCCCGTGCATCAAAGACGACATGACGAGTCGCGACATGCGCCTAATGGAGGGAGCTGACGTCACGCTGGCCTGCAGCGCGCGAGGGTCCCCAGTCCCCTCGATCAAGTGGCGGAGGGAGGATAAGGAGAAGATCCGAGTCAACGGTACAGTGGTTGGTACGTTCATATGGAAGCAGGGGAAAGTTGAGCATCTTCGTCAGGTATTCAACAATACAAATTGAAGTGATTCCCCCCTTTAAATACAGTTATAACTAAAAATATATATATTCCCTCCCAGGAGAAGAAGCACATGGCCCCCTCCTGCGGCTGAGCAGCCTCAAGAGGACCGACATGGCGGCGTACCTCTGTATCGCCACCAACGGCGTGCCCCCCTCCGTTAGCAAGAGGATCAAGGTCGAGGTCGAGTGTAAGTGGGTCCCCTGTTAGGACTAACTCAGATGATTTTAGCAACCATTTACCGCACTAAAATTGATTTGATAAACATAGGAATATAACGTTGATGAACAGACCTAATGTTACGCGAGTTTTGTTCCTTGTTGATGTACCTATTCGAGTTCTTGGCAGTGGTCGTTCATTGGTAAATTATAATTTTGAGAGAGACTCCGTTATAGCGAATAGTTCTGGAAGGGTCCTGCCCGATGCCTATCAATTGGAAAAGTTACTGTAACTTACCATGCAGTGAGAGGAGTGAGAATGAGAAGGAGCATCTTGGATGAATCTGAGCGAGGGTTTCGGACGACATAATCGTGACGGGCACCAATAAAGAAAAGACCCAAGAGGCGCCAGAGGTTGGTGAGGCTTCAAAATCTGTGTTTGGTAAAGCGGGTGCCGATTGAGTGGCTGTTCAGTATTTGCATTACACCGCTGTATAAGGGCAAAATGGTTAAAATTGAATGCAGCAAATTAAGAAGAATTAGTTTGCTTGTTAAGTGGTTCGGGAGTACGGTTGATGAGATTGGTGAGGAAAAGTGTGAATTAATGAGTTGATGAGGAGTATTGATTAGATTTGCGAAATTAGATAAGTCTGTGAGATGTTCAATGCAGAGGGAAATAATCTGGGTCTTAATGGACCTGGAAACTGCCTGCAATAGAGCCGGCATGGAGGCCTTGCATAGGTAATACGCTTGTATGGAGTTGGCAGGAAATTGTTACGAGCTGTCCAGAGTATCTACATGAGAACTACGAGCATGTTGAAGAGGAGAGAGCGAGGTGAGTATTAGGCTTGCAGTAAAAGTGGGCTAGAGAGAAGGCTACGCTGTTTCTCCTAGGCTGTTCAATCTCTACATGGATGGAGAGGTCAGGGAGTAGAGCGTGATTGCATTGGCTCAAAGCTTGGAGTTGTTAGTAGCAATTGTGCGGAATTGACTTTTGAATCATTCACTGTTCGTGGCAGTAGATTTGGAGAAGTTATGTTGACTGATGCCGGAATTTGGAAGTGGGTGTGAGAAGAGGATGCAAGATAAGGCAAAGAAACAAGATGTTCTAGGAACGACGATACAAGCTAAATGAGTGCTGGCTCCTATGAACCTGGGCTTTCATAAATAAAAACTGGACTAGTGAAACTGAGGTGAAACTTAGTGTAATTTAAGGGTGTGAAGTGACGGATGAACAGAATATTATAATGGGCTTCAGGACCGTGGGCATTGGGGGCGACACGAGGGATGTATGAGATGGAAACTATCACAACTGAACTCTATACTGGGCTGAGACTTGGGGAGCGAGAGCGGAAGAGAGAATAAGGTTGAATGTTTTCGAGATGAACTGTTTGCAAGGGATGGCCCCAGTAACGCAGACTGATAGGATCAATGACGGCGTTGTTCGAATGAGAACGGGGATGGTTAGTAAATTATAGAAAATAATACAGTTACATCTTTTGTGGTTGTTAGGACACATAACGAGGAACTGCGGGAAAATAGATGAAAAGGGTGATGAAAACAGAGGTGAATGAGGATAGACCTATGAAGAGGCTGAAGTTTGTTTGAATGGATGGCGTGAAGCAGGTATTAGGAAAGAGAGACCTAAGTATTGCCTTTGCTAGAAAACGTGTAATGGGTAGCCAAGGGCTTTTTCCCGCTCTTGCATTGGGATAGATGTAGGTGGGAAAGGGTCCGGCAACTATGACCTGTATTGTTCGATCGGTGATCTTTATTTTTCTTTCTTTTTCATCCATTCCCCAACCCTACTTCATTCCCAAAGCCTACTTCATTCCCCAAGCCTACTCCATTTCACAAGCCTACTTCATCCCCCAAGCCTACTTTATTCCCCAAGCCTACTTCATTCCCCATGCCAACTTCATTCCCCAAGCCTACTTCATTTCCCAAGCCTACTTCTTTCCCCAAGCCTACATCATTCCCCAAGCCTACTGCTGTAATTCGGTTCTCGAATATATTTCTCCTTTAATTAGAGCTTCATACTATAAATTAATAAACACATATCAAATTTGGCCAAGTGTCCGCTGTTCCCTCTCAAGTAAATTTGAATTTTGCATCCTTAAAAAAAAAGTTAGAAGCCATATAAATTTCTCCTCCTAAACTCTTCCCCTCCAGTCCAGCCCCACGTCGAAGCCCCTCTGCAGCTGGTTCACGCTCACTTTGGCCAGCAGATGGACATTGAGTGCTCCATCGAGGCCTTTCCCGCAGGACTCAGTTATTGGAAAAGGCCCTCGGGAATTGAGATCCTGCACTCGGATAATAAGTAAGTGAAGAATGGTTCGCATGCAAGCCTTCTTGAATTCTGGGAGCCTTCACTCAGACAACATGTGAGGTGTGATGGTCAGTGTCTCTCCTTCAAGAATATTTAGAGCCTTCACTCAGACAACAAGTGAGGTGCGATGGTCAGTGTCTCTCCTTCAAGAATATTAAGAGCCTTCACTCAGACAACAAGTGAGGTGCGATAGTCAGTGTCTCTCCTTCAAGAATATTAAGAGCCTTCACTCAGACGACAAGTGAGGTGCGATAGTCAGTGTCTCTTCTTCAAGAATATTAAGAGCCTTCACTCAGACAACAAGTGAGGTGCGATAGTCAGTGTCTCTCCTTCAAGAATATTAAGAGCCTTCACTCAGACAACAAGTGAGGTACGATAGTGAGTGTCTCTCCTTCAATAATTTTAAGAGCCTTCACTCAGACAACAAGTGAGGTGCGATAGTCAGTGTCTCTCCTTCGAAAATATTAAGAGCCTTCACTCAGACAACAAGTGAGGTGCGATAGTCAGTGTCTCTCCTTCAAGAATATTAAGAGCCTTCACTTAGACGAGTGTGAGGGTCCTGTGTCCTTGTTTTCGTGTGCGCTGATGCTGCGTTTTGGTTTTCGAGGGCACTGAGATCCGCCGTCCTTCAGACTACAAGTGAGTTGGAAAGGTCCTGCGCCTTAGCCGTCTATAGCAGTGAAATTTTCCAACCAAATAGCAAGGGAGCTGTAAAGGTCCGGCGGCGTATCCTTCGAGAGAACTAAGGTCCTGTCCTCCAACAACAAGTGAGCTTGAATAGGTTCTGATTCCTAGCCTGCGAGGGTATAAAGATCTTTCACCCAGGCAACAAGTGAGCTTGAATAGGTTCTGATTCCTAGCCTGCGAGGGTATAAAGATCTTTCACCCAGGCAACAAGTGAGCTTGAATAGGTTCTGATTCCTAGCCTGCGAGGGTATAAAGATCTTTCACCCAGGCAACAAGTGAGCTTGAATAGGTTCTGATTCCTAGCCTGCGAGGGTATAAAGATCTTTCACCCAGGCAACAAGTGAGCTTGAATAGGTTCTGATTCCTAGCCTGCGAGGGTATAAAGATCTTTCACCCAGGCAACAAGTGAGCTTGAATAGGTTCTGATTCCTAGCCTGCGAGGGTATAAAGATCTTTCACCCAGGCAACAAGTGAGCTTGAATAGGTTCTGATTCCTAGCCTGCGAGGGTATAAAGATCTTTCACCCAGGCAACAAGTGAGCTTGAATAGGTTCTGATTCCTAGCCTGCGAGGGTATAAAGATCTTTCACCCAGGCAACAAGTGAGCTTGAATAGGTTCTGATTCCTAGCCTGCGAGGGTATAAAGATCTTTCACCCAGGCAACAAGTGAGCTTGAATAGGTTCTGATTCCTAGCCTGCGAGGGTATAAAGATCTTTCACCCAGGCAACAAGTGAGTTTGCGAAGATTTTGTGTTGTGTCTCCAAGTATAAATAGTTACGCAAGAAAAATCAACCGAGGTCCTCTGATATAGAAATCGAAATATTGCAATAAAAAATGCAACGTTACTAACGGGTATAATGTTTCTAATTCATGCACACATTATTGGTAATCATAATGAGCATTTTAAAAAGTAACGGTTTCGAGTCAGTGTTTGTATGTAAGCAACCCGTAACATTTATTGTAGACTCACAAAAACCTCAATTTATGAATTCAGTTCAATTAAATGCTGTCAACCATGTTGTACCCCTGTGCACAACTACAGGTCTTTTAATACCCGAGGAAAGCTGCTGCAGTGTCAGTCATTCAAACATGTTCGGAGCGGCAACGGAGGATTGTGTTTGCTGCAAGGAGTCAGCCTCACTAACCGATCCCTTCCTTCTAACACATCAAACACATCCTTCGCTCTCTAAATCGAACCTTTCCCCATACCACATCAACAAAATCCCTCGTTCTCTAAATCGAACCTTTCCTTATACCACATCAACTACATCCCTCGCTCTCTAAGTCGAACTCTTCGTTCCAACCAATCAGGTACAAGTAACGACGTTCGGAGGTCCTCAGAGTTACAAGAGTCGCATGGTGCTAAATCGAACTCTAATTTCTAACCCTTTCAGGTACAAAGTAACGACGTTCGAAGGTCCTCAGAGTTACAAGAACCGCATGGTGCTAAATCGAACTCTAATTTCTAACCCGTCAGGTACAAAGTAACGACTTTCGAAAGTCCTCAGAGTTACATGAGCTGCATGGTGCTAAATCAAACTCTGATTTCTAACCCGTCAGGTACAAAGTAACGACTTTCGAAAGTCCTCAGAGTTACAAGAGCCACATGGTGCTAAATTGAACTCTAATTTCTAACCTGTCAGGTACAAAGTAACGACTTTCGAAAGTCCTCATAGTTACAAGAGCCGCAAGGTGCTAAATCGAACTCTAATTTCTAACCCATCAGGTACAAAGTAACGACTTTCGAAAGTCCTCAGAGTTACAAGAGCCGCATGGTGCTAAATCAAACTCTAATTTCTAACCCGTCAGGTACAAAGTAACGACTTTCGAAAGTCCTCAGAGTTACAAGAGCCGCATCAACAACGTCCCTCGCTCTCTAAATCGAAGTCTCATTTCTACCCCGTCAGGTACAAAGTAACGACGTTCGAAGGTGCTCGGAGTTACGAGAGCCGCATGGTGCTCACCATTCGTAAAGTGGAGCAGAGTGACGTTGGCGAGTACAACTGTATCTCCAACAACAGCCAGGGAGGGGCGGAACAAGAGGTCAGGCTTTCGGCCTCTCGACCGTTCACCACCAGTCAAAACTCCCTACAGAAAGGTGAGGTCGCGCAGAAGCTAGCGGGAGCTTAATATAACTTTTCAGTTAAGTTCAGTGACGTCAAGAAGTCAGGAAAAACGGGAAAAAACTTTTCTAGTTTGATTTGATTACATTCCTTTGACTTGATTTTATTTTATTTGGTTTGATTTGATTTGAATTGCAGAATTACATGAAATCAAATCGTTTCCAATAGATGGTATCCAACCTACTGGACCTTCTTTGCGCGTTGAGTCACAACCAGGACTTGTAATGAGCACAGCCTTGGCGCACCTAACCAACCATGTTATTGGTAGATTTGGGTAATGAAACAAATTATTGAACATTTATTGAAAATAATTATTGAATGAGGTTTTGATCATATTAACAAGATTTTTTTTCACGAGATTTCTTTGCCGAGATTCCACTATACTGTTTCAAATCTCACGTCAGTCAATGCCAGGGGGCGCCCGGCAGATGCCAAAGCCGGGGCCACCGGTATAGATAAGTAGTCCAATGCTACAATGAGCGCTTGTACTCGTAACGTTGACCGTAATATCGATTTGTAAACCCCATTTATCATAAAATGATATGATCAGTATTCGCTTGAAATTATTTTCAAACGTGAGGTGGTCTGATAACGCGCTCCAGTAATTCGAGCAGGCGCAGGGAAGAAAGTGGTTTGGTGTGTATTGTTCGATTAGTGAATTATGAAGCGGGAGAGCAGAAAATGACCTAAAAAGTGTTGCTGGCGTTACGAAACAGTTCGGCAAGGGGCTGCTTGCGAGGCTCGTCGATGACTCATTCAGCTATCGGACAATGTAACGCGCAGCTCAAAAGAGCTTCACGTGACAAACATGTTTTTTCTATTATCGTTTTTGGAGTACATTAATTGTAAATAATGATCTCGCTTTTTTTTACAAAAAATTATATCAATTTGACAGGCATTTTCAATGCAAGACACAATAGATATAGGAGTAGCAATAAGCAGTCATACCATCTCAGCTGGAGGTAATGATTTCAAATGAAGGAATAAGTTCTTATTTAAGTCTGATCGCACTTTAACGTTTGTTTACCTTCCAGTTATCTTGGATTCAATTCGTAATTAGGAATAATTACCATGTGTTGCCAGCAAAAATTTAATTTTTCGCTCATCATGCTTTCATATCTGACTTGTTGTATTGAACATGTACTTAGATAGCACAGTAGAACAACCATTGTTAGCACACTGGCAGTAGCCTTATTAGTAGTAGATCTAGTATAGTAGTATCTGGTATCTAGTATACAGCTATTGTGTACTAATTGACATTCATTTCAAAGCTACAGAACATCGAACTGCTTCAATGTTCCCAGTAATGGAAACCAGCATAAATTTAAATATTAACTTTTCATGGGAAATTTAAAAGCATTTTTGGTGTACATACTATAGGAAAATTCAAACATGTCAGAAGTAGTACTGCCCATTTAACAAACTTTGAAACATTCCCCCATATTTCAGGGGGAAACAAGTTTGATGCAGATTTCAGAAAGCCATACAGTCTATGTCGGTCGTCGGATTCGATTTTCCAGCGAACACCCACCATTCGACTTCGTAGTGTCTTCTCACTTTCGTGACAAAGTTGCTATGTTCCAACACACACCATTTGGTGATAATTTCGTTTCCCATGTCAACATTCGTCGTTCAAATGCTCACAGGTTTTTTGTCGCAATGTTTTCACTGAAAAAAACGACTGTCGTAATGTTTGCTACGCCATTCCCGCCTAGGACGTAACTTGCAGTAGCTAACAAAGGATTCGTATTTACCCCGTTCAAAAATGCTTATTACTCCCTCCGTAATAGGTTGGCATACAGCGCGTTCTGTAGAAACATCCCATCATATGTTCAATATCAATTCCGTCACCATGTCAAACGTGTCATCCTTTTGACACATAAAATTGTCATTTTCCCATCCATTTTCACCTACGGCAGTGGATCTTTCCCCTCTCGCTTTACTGACGGCAGGTTTCTCCGCCCAGCATGGGACACGAGCTGGTGAGCCGAGCCCTCTGAGACGCGTAGTGTAGTACAGCACTTTTGAATCGAATTATAATGCCCCTCGCTGTTCATGTCAAAACAGTTA
>SDVV010009763.1:0-16555 GCA_016164225.1 Gammarus roeselii | reverse complement strand
ACAACACAATTACTCAATAAGTATGCTCTGTATCCAGACAACACAACACAACACAACACAACACAACACAACACAACACAACACAACACAACACAACACAACACAACACAATTACTCAATAAGTATGCTCTGTATCCAGACAACACAACACAACACAACACAACACAACACAACACAATTACTCAATAAGTATGCTCTGTATCCAGACAACACAACACAACACAACACAACACAACACAACACAATTACTCAATAAGTATGCTCTGTATCCAGACAACACAACACAACAAAACACAACACAACACAACACAACACAACACAATTACTCAATAAGTATGCTCTGTATCCAGACAACACAAGGTGTTGCGATCATAGATTGGATTCTGTCATACAAAAATTTGTATGTATTATTAATTTAGATATACTTCCTAATACATTGGGTATCAACGACTCACAGTCAGAGAGCCATGTTCATAACAAACAAACCAACAAATCTGTATTCCACCCAAAACAGTATCTGTATTCCACCCAAAACAGTATCTGTATTCGACCCAAAACAGTATGGTATTCATAGTAGTGAATAAAATACGGTGCACAATTTTGAATGTCAGCCAGCAGATAGCTAAAATATTTTGGACTTAAAATTGATTAGGCTTCGGCAACATTATTTGCTCTCTTGAACTGGATATCAATATTATTTTCGATCCGTGCTGATCGTTGATTTGCCGCTTGACGAGCTGGCTACGCAACATCGTTCAAAATTTGTACAACTTTCACAGCTTCACTAAGCTCCAGTCGTTCATGGATGTTCGGTCAGCCGAGTTTCTTTAGAATCGGCGTCACGTGATCACTCTTTCTGAAGTTACCAACATGGGCTACATTTCCGGTAAAATTTTTGCAACGTTGAATGTCTGAGAGTAATATTTTCAGGCACTTATCCCATATGGTAGGGTAATAGTTCGAATGTGAAAAAATCAGAGCGTTGATTACAAAAGTTTAGACTTGAAGTCGAGTTTTTCCTTTGTTCGACTGAGAAACATGAGTGTATCATCCAGTTTGGAGCAAAGCTTCTCAATATGTTGTCCGAAGGTCATATTGAGATCAAGCCAAGCTCCCTGATTTTTGACTGTTACCAGAAGGGATTTTCGCCACCATACAATCAACCGTATAATTTTCGGGTACTCTCCGTGTATTTGCTTTGGATTCCAGGATAATGCGCTGGGGCTTTAATTTGTATCAACTTGAGTCCATTTGATGGATACCTATCATTGATCTGGGTCAACGCTGTCACTGCATCCTTCTTCTGGATATCTAATTTGTTTGCCAGTCTAATACACATCAAATGAACATCATCGGTATATTATGTCATTCTGACGTTCTCGAGTGTTTCCAAAGATGATGTCATCAATAAACAGTAAGAAAAAAACGAACAGAAGGAAAAAACTGGTCTGAGAATCGGTCCTGGTGAAACTCCGAAATATACCGGTCTTGTAGACGAAGTTGTCTTTCCATTTAAACCGATCAATTGGGTTCGATGCCTGAGGTAGCCTCCAAACCAGAATGTTTAGACGTTCAGTTTTTTTTTTAAGCAAAATTTCGTCCAAAGGCTTTAGTGAGGTCCAGCAGCACGAGTAATGATAGACTGGTTCGTCTATAGCTCTGTATACGAGTTCGTATATTTTGAGTGGTAGGTCTTCAGTCCGGATGCATACTAAGAATCATTGATCAGGATTGCCTCCTCTGGGTAGTCATTTAGCTGGCGTGCAATTTTATTTTCTAAGATTTTGAAGTTACTGGGGGGCCGTTTACCTTTCCTTTTCAATGAATAGCTTTGATGAGCACGTGTTCCACATTTTAGGAAAAATATGTCACAAACTAATTATGTTTCGGGATAGCTCTGTAGCTGGAAGGAACACTGAAGGAAACAGGATACATTTACCACTCTGAGAATATTGGTTGGAGTATATGCAAACTTCTAACAAATAATATCCAATTCTTTTCTTGCTGTGAGTGGCCTCGCCAACTCATTGTCGAATTGTTTGTGTAGGTTCTCGTCCCTGAAAACTGTCGAAAACGAGTTGCCAAGTGAGCGCAAACATTCTCTACTGCATTGAACTGAGTCATTGTCAGTAAAATTCAATCAGCGGCCCCTTTATTAGTTTGTTCCTCAGCCTCTCGCCTGGTCTTTGTTCCTCAGCCTCTCGCCTGGTCTTTGTTCTTCAGCCTCTCGCCTGGTCTTTGTTCCTTAACCTCTCGCCTGGTCTTTGTTCCTTAGCCTCTCGCCTGGTCTTTGTTCCTCAGCCTCTCGCCTAGTCTTTGTTTCTCAGCCTCTCGCCTGGTCTTTGTTCCTCAGCCTCTCGCCTGGTCTTTGTTCCTCAGCCTCTCGCCTGGTCTTTGTTCTTCAGCCTCTCGCCTGGTCTTTGTTCCTCAGCCTCTCGCCTGGTCTTTGTTCCTCAGCCTCTCGCCTGGTCTTTGCTCCTCAGCCTCTCACCTGGTCTTTGTTCCTCAGCCTCTCGCCTGGTCCTTGTTCCTTAGCCTCTCGCCTGGTCTTTGTTTCTCATCCTCTCGCCTGGTCTTTGTTCCTCAGCCTCTCGCCTGTTTTTTGTTCCTCTGCCTCTCGCCTGGTCTTCGTTCCTCAGCCTCTCGCCTGGTCTTTGTTCCTCAGCCTCTCGCCTGGTCTTTGTTCATCAGCCTCTCGCCTGGTCTTTGTTTCTAAGCCTCTCGCCTGGTCTTTGTTCCTTAGCCTCTCGCCTGGTTTTTGTTCCTCAGCCTCTCGCCTGATCTTTGTTCCTCAGCCTCTCGCCTGTTTTTTGTTCCTCAGCCTCTCGCCTGGTCTTTGTTCCTCAGCCTCTCGCCTGGTCTTTGTTCCTCAGCCTCTCGCCTGGTCTTTTGTTCCTCGCGTAAAATCATCTGCGGTTAATTTGTCGACAAACAGAACTTCAAGCCTTATTATTCGACCAAGAGAGTCAACGTGGCCCAACATTATTCTAAAGAACGCTGAAAACTTTTCCTTCGAAGTCATGCCATTCCTCATTTCGAAAGGACATGGCTTCTCAAAAAGGGGCCTCGTTCAGATGACTTCATTAATTTTCGGTGTACTTCGTCTCACCCCTAGCCCTCCCCATCTTGTCCCCTTCCCCTCTTTCCGCTATACCCGATTTATCACTCTCCGACCTCTTCTCTTCCCCTCCCTCTCCTCATCTCCCCAATCATCGCCCTCATCATCTCCCTTCTCCGTTCCCGGTTCGTGTCAGCGTGCGATGATTCTGAACGTGAGGGCAGCTCTTTTTATTTACTTTGCTTGAGCCCTTTACGCGGCGTATGACTAGGCTCTGCTGGAGGGGGGGGGGGGTTATTTATCCTGGTCCGGAAGCCCTTTGATCAATATACTGGTCCTCAAGCTCGAATGCTCTCTTCACTGGCTTAGAAAGGAGTCAATGTTCGTTGGAAAATATACTACGTAAATATACGTAGCAGACTTTATTAATTTGAGATACATACACTTATCCGCGTACATGACATGAAAAGTCTCTGCCACGGATATCACTAACACCACTGAAACGAACCCTCAATGATGTTTTCATACAGGGACTGGTATGAATTATACAGTAGTTACAGTTGTTAATAACTTATTATACAGTGGAGCGCATATACCAAGGTATCTTAAGTACGCATGCTCTGTCTGAAACTGTCATTTCTGAATCTGTCTGCTCCACACGAACTCTCCTTGTCTCCACGAACTCTCCTTGTCCACACGAACTCTCCTTGTCCACACAAACTTTTCTTGTCCACACAAACTCTCCTTTTCCAAATCACTCTCGTCTATCGTCTCCCAAAAAACAAGGTTGCAGATTATATCGATCTTTACAACACCCTCGTCAATGTCGTCACAACACAACACAATATTGTGCTTGGAGACTTCAATATCCATGACATTGATTAGGAAACAAACTTATGCACTGCCACCGGCCAACGACTGATTGATTTCCTATTTAGTGCAAGCGACTCTCATCTCATGAACGTCGAAGTAAGCAAGCCACTCTGAACTAGCGACCACAACTCGATCAGTTTTTTGATAGACATGAGTTGAAAACATCAACAAACTGCGAAAATGTCCCTAACTTAAGGTTAGCTAATTTTGATGGTCTAAGAGAGTCAATAGCGTCAACATATATAGCCCTCGGACAAAATGTCAACCAATCGCTGAACCATTTCTTGACCGCACAGGGAAAATATTGAATATGAGCATATCCCGCGCGAATAGGAGCCAATCAGCCTAGCTACTGGAAAGGTGAATTGCAGCGCTATCAGGCACGAAAAAAAACACAGAATCGATAAAACAGAAACATCCACAAGACGACGTAGCAAAAAATGAATACATCAGCAGAAAAGATCTTAAGAGGGTTCAGAAACGTAAGTAAGAAAGATTATGAAAATGAAATTGCGCCAATGCCAAAACTAATCCGAAACAATTTTTTAGTTATGTTTCAAGCAAAAAAAAATCAAAATGTGAAATTGGACATCTCAAGAACGATGTTGGTGAGCTAGAAAGGGACGACAGAAAAATTAGTGCCCTACTTAATGTATACTTTTGTTCTGTATTTACGTTAGAGAATCGGGAAATTCATAATCCTGGGGATATCATAGCGGGAAGACAAATTGAAGCCCTCAACACAGTGAATTTTCCCACCGTTAAAGTTATTAAATGTAGAGATAAATTGAATGTCACAAAATCTCCAGGTCTAGACCAAATTCCTCGCAGGATTCTAAAAGAGAACAGAAACGAAATCGCCGAACACTTATCAGACATTTTTACCCAATCTCTCACAAATAGCACCTGCCCTTCTAAATAGAAAGAGGCCAATGTTACCCCAATTTTTAAAGAAGGGGACAAGAAAAAACGTCCCGGAAATTATCGTCCAATTAGTCTCACCTCAGTCTTTGGCAAATTGATGGAAAGTTTGATAACGGATAAAATCACAGAATTTTCAGAACCAATCATATTGACTGGCGACTCTCCTTGCCCACAACAACTATCCTTGTCCACACTAACTCTCCTTATCCACACAAACTCTCCTTGTCCACACCAACTCTCCTTGTCCACACGAACTCTCTTTGTCCACACAAACTCTCCTTGTCCACACAAACTCTCCTTGTCCATACAAACTCTCCTTGCCCAAACAAACTCTCCTTGCACAAACAAACTCTCCTTGTCCACACAAACTCTCCTTGTCCACACAAACTCTCCTTGTCCACACAAACTCTCCTTGTCCACACAAACTCTCCTTGTCCACACAAACTCTCCTTGTCCACACAAACTCTCCTTGTCCACACGACCTCTTCTTGTCCACACACATTCTCCTTGTCCACACAAACTCTCCTTGTCCACGCGAACTGTCCTTGTCAATCCGTCGGTTTAATTTGCTTGTTATCAGACCAGATATCTAATTCACAAATTTCGACTCAGGTTGTACATTTTCATCTTGATTCCACGCAACGGAAATACTGGCACTTTTAACGGCTCGACTTCCGTCTTTGATGAGCTTGAAGTCTCAACGAATGGCACTTCTTCAGAGTTAAAACAAGATCACGACGTGATGAGCTGGTACATATTTCTTTGCTCCATATTCCTAAGCTATTTATTTACTAATATTTGAGTCTGGACGGTTTTCTAATGTTGAACGAACTGTTTGTTGCTAGTAATTGGATATATTTTAGTCACTGTGTTGTTCGCAGGGCGGCTAGAGAAATAGTAGGAGGTCTCTTAAACCCAAAATCTTTTGATGACTATGAAGTTAAAAAAAATTGGTTCCCTGTATTAAAACATCGGCTTATAATTAAACTATTTGCGCGATCAATACAGAGTTTTATACCAAGTTCAATACGGCGCTCTTAGTTGAATTACTTTCTCGTTAAGGAACTGAACTTGTAGTTTGTTGTTTACTTTCCTCTCACACGCCATTGCATGGCCCTCCAGGAACTGCCTTTTCCAACGATAAACCTTCACAATGTTTGTCAGTATCCGAGCCCTCGCTCTCTTCCCTGTCTCCCTCGCTGACATAAATGGCACGTCCATTTTTTTGCCTGCGCGGCCACATCCGCGAGGGCAGGCAGCAGCTTTACCCCTTAACTCGCGAAATAGTGAGCCTTGATGCACTTTACAACACGGCGGATCAGGTGGGCCACGATCAGTGATGGGCACGAGACAGTTTCTTTGCAACACGGCGGATCAGGTGACCCACGATCAGTGATGAACACGACACAGTTTCTCTGCAACACGGCGGATCAGGTGGGCCACCATCAGTGATGGGCACGACACAGTTTCTTTGCAACATGGTGGATCAGGTGGCCCACGATCAGTGATGAACACGATACAGTTTCTTTGCAACACGGCGGATCAGGTGGCCCACGATCAGTGATGAACACGACACCGTTTCTTTATCGCACGGCAGATCAGGTGGCCCACGGTCAGTGATGAACACGACACAGTTTCTTGGCAACACGGCGGATCAGGTGGCCCACCGTCAGTGATGGGCACGACACAGATTCTCTGCAACACGGTGGATCAGGTGGCCCACGATCAGTGATGAACACGACACAGTTTCTTTAGAACACGGCAGATCAGGTGGCCCACGGTCAGTGATGGGCACGACACAGTATTTAATCTACACGGAGGAGCAGGTGGCCCACGATCAATTGTGGGCAATCAATCTACATCATAAAACGAGCGTTGCTCAAGCAAACTGAAAAAATAATCGCTCGACCTTTATAAGTCGATAGTTTTTGGCGGCGTTTATTGCAATGCTTTTTGTGTTCTTTGCTGCTCGATTGCCATGTCACGATACTCGGCTAAATACGTGTTTGTGACGTGATTTAAACTGGAATTACCAGCAAGTCAATGAGCGACTCTGTTAATGTTCACGAGGACTAGTGGAAAGAAATGTATGCATTTATATTCGGAGTTAGCACGAGGTCATTCCCTTATAATGAACAATACGCCCTCCCACTCCTGTATTTTGAGTTTGATCCAATTCATAGATCAAATTTCCAGTTTTGTCTGCATGAATTATTCCACGAATTGATTGATAATACAAGGGATTTATCATGTTTTTATCTAACGCTAGATGGTTTTATGCCAGTAAGAAATATCAAAATTGCAATTCTTTTTATGCAACGATATCCACATTTCAGAACTTTCGTATGGAATTCGCAATATTCCAGTGAAGCCATTATCGTCCTAATATAACCTAATAATAACCAAGATGTTGAACGAAGACCAGCGCAAATGGCGAATAGCGGAGTTATCGGCAGAGCGCTAAGCAAAAGCAGTCAACGGAATCCCTTCATTAAGTACCGGATCGCTGGAAGAGAAAAACTTAGTTGCCAAACAAATCATTTCAACAGGGTATAAAATCCCTTTCATGAATATGAGACGGTTAAAAGTGTGAAAGAAAAAAAAACTCCATGCAAGCTGTTAGCTGTGGATGTGCTTGTTCAAGAAAAGTGAGGACGTACTATTGCAGCTTGTAAAGTCGCACGAAGCCTCAGAACGTCAATTGATACTATCGACAAAATGATCAAAATTTATCTCCATCTAAAACCTTCGAGTACCAACGATCTCAAGCGCTCACTGCACAAGAGACAACGTTGGGAACTCTGTCGTTGGTTATTGGCCAGCAACATCAGCCTTCAGAGGAGGACATTTTCAGACGAGCAATGGTTCCATGCAAGCCACGTTCAAACAGTCAAAACTCATGATGCTGGTCCCGGGAAAATCTATTCCCGTTCGATGACTCGATAAAACAAGGCAATGAAAATGATAATAGCTGTGCAAAACAATCTTAGAGGGCAGAGTGTTTCCTACAGTGTATCCCAATCTCCGTTAGAAAGAAAATGTGGCCAGCTGTTAGGTCGGAGAATGCTGCACCAACAAGATGGCGCTCCTGCTCGCTGCCCCGAGAGGTGCCTCACATTTTTGTTGAACAAATTTCCGGAACGAGTAATTAGCCGTCGAATGAACCAGTGTTAGTATCCTCGACCCCAGCCCCCTCGACTGCTGTTTTGGGGAGAGATGGAATCTATTGTCCACGAACGTGAGCCAACGACAAATTAATATCTGAAGAAACGGCTAGTCAAAATCGCGACAGAAAAGAGCAAGGAAAAAGTTCGACGTGCAGTTGCAGGCATCATCCAAATGGTTCAGATCTGCGCTCCTAAGATGGGGCCCTAATTCGAAGCTGAAATATATTTTTTGTGATTTGATGCATTAAAACATGTTAAGTTAACTGTTTATTAATATGCTCCATTAGTTCAAAATTTAGAATGTCATATGATGTTGATTTTACAAAATGTTGATAGTGTGGAAAAAAATTGTGAACCCCCTGTCGAGCCAAACAAGGGGAGGTTTCGAGATAGTATGATTCATTGCCATAAAAAGACTTCATGCCCACCATAAAATTAGTACCCATTTGCCAGCATTGAAAAAGAATAAGCCAATAACATGGATAAGCTTAGGAGACAAGATTTTTTTCGTGTTTTAAACATTGCTGTGCGCCAATGAAAATTGTGGGCGTGAATTCTGTAAACCAACACATCATTCACAGAGGCTCAATGCCCGTGGGATACAACAGTCTTTTTTTAGACATGAAGCAGAATGCTCCAAAGAGTTTTCAGAGTCGGGAGGAAGCTCCTTTGCAAAAAAAAAGTATAATACTTTTTGCTGTGTCATCATTGATGTTGAAGGTCTTTTTGAGAAAGTATCCTATAATGTTGAACAATTCTATGCACTAGACTCTTTACCCTATATGCCTTTCTAGAACTCTCCCTACCAATTGTGGTTACGCTCGATTACGGCGCAATCCTGTGCAATCAGTTTTCATTGTTGAGTTCCGTGGAAGGGCGTCCGTTTTTGTTTCTTTGAAGCATAGGGTGGATGGATGATTATTCATGTCATAGACCATTAACACTTTATTTTAGTATTTTACTTTTTCTTATTTCGTGGGCTCTATTATTTATCTGTGCCTTTTTTCATGGTGATCAATTTTGGATTTGTAATATAATTATTTTATCGTTAGACGCCCGCAGGTCCCTAGGTGAACTATGCAGTGTGTTAGTTAGTCTAGTCCAACCGGGCGCCTAGTCCAACCACTCTCCCGGGCGCCTAATAAATGTACTAGCACAGCTGGCGTTTTGGTGGCTAAATGGTGAAATAATGTTGATCTTAGAGAGAGAAAGTCTTGAATAGCACTGTGCGTGGAGGGGTGGAGGCGAGTCAAGGCAGGTTCAGGCGAGTGGAGACGAGTCGACTGGAGAGGGGACGAGTCGAGACGAGCCGAGTCTGGTTGAGACTAGGTGACCCGGGAAGGAGAAGTACTCGTGGGACCAGCGGGACTCGAGGGACCGGAGGGTTTCGGAATCCCGGGGGACTTGGAAGACCAAGAGGATTTGGGGGGACCCAATTTGACCCTTCCGGGGCCCTTTGGGCATCCTTGAGATCCTTTGGGCTCCCCTTGAGAAACTTAGGGACCTGCTTGAGGCGCCTCTGAACCCTGGGACCCCACTCTGAAAAACCCATACACAGAAAATTGTATGTATGTGAAATGCTCGAGTGAAAAATTTTGTTATTACAGTCCACATGATTACTAGCGCAGAGGGGGAGAGCCACGGCGAGGCTGGTCGAGGTGCGGCGAGATCAGTCGAAACATGTTGAGGCGAGTCGAGTTGGTCGCGACGAGCCGAGACTGGCCGAATTGATTCGTGACAAGCCGAGATGAGCTGAGACGAGGGGACCCGGGGGATTTGAGTTACCCTCCGGAATTCTTCGGGCTCGTTTGGGATCCGAAGTACCTCTTCGAGACAAGCCGAGATGAGCTGAGACGAGGGGCCTCGAGAGGCCCGAGGAAATCGGTAAGACCCGGGGGTATTGGGTTCCCCTACGGGGTTCGTCGGGCTCTATTGGGACCCAAGGGACCTCTGCTCCCCACAACCCTATTCCCTTAAACAGTGAGTGCGAAATCAATAATCCGAGCAGATTTTTTGCCTGTGACGAACCTGCCCTTACTCTCTTCTTCACGATCCACAACTTTGTCATGTACAATAATGGTAGTGAATTTGTGCAGGGGTTTCTGTTTGTGATTTTGTGAATAGGTGTTTTTTCTTGTTTGTGCTCGCTCGCACGTGCACGGACCATTTGTGGTTTCTGGGGTTGACCTGGACTGCGTAGCTATAAGCCTTGTTACGCGTTGCGGTTAGAGTTGATCTAATCCGTAAAGACATAGACCTTGTACCAATTTCGACGATCCTCTCTGTGCGCACTGGCGCGCGTGCACATTACTATTGGAATTTTGATCGGCTAGAGTCGGGGATTTGTTTCGTCTGAGTCATTATCTTACCTGAATAACTAAGTTGAACGTCTACTTAACTAGACCGCGTAGCTGTCAACATTTCGTTGCGTTGCTGTCGTAGCTGACTTTGTTCGTGAAGCCGTAAACCTTGTACCTACCCAACGACGATACCTGTGCGCACTAGCGTGCGTACATATTACTCATAAAGTTCTAAATGATTGAGGCGAGGATTCGTTTCGTCTGAGTCTTACCTGAAAAAAATGAAGTGTACTGTGGTCAACCTGGACCGCGTGGCGGTCTAGGTCGTGTTGCGTTGCTTCGGAGCTGACTTTGTCCGTGTAGCCGTAAACCTTGTACTAGTCTCGACGATGCTACTTGTACGCACTAGCGTGCGTACATATTATTCTTGAAGTTCTTAATGATTAGGAGCGGAGGTCCGTTTCGTCTAAACGTTTTTCTTATGCGCACCAGCGTGCGTCTGTCATTGCTAAAATAAAATAAAAATCTAACTATAGAAGCGTTTTTTTCGCACACGAGGCGTGCGTGCCTACTGAAATCCATGATCATCGAGCCCTACGGGGGAACCTATTATGACCCGCGTTCAGGCTCTGGTGGAACTGAGGATCAAATTGAATCTAATCTTAGAAGTTTAAATACACTTCTCATTCGTACAGGATTAGTATTCGATGTGCGAACGTCTTTCCTAAGCGAATCATGATCCAATATGTCAATTTCAAAGCATACCGATTCAAAGTTCGCGGTTTCATTTATAAGTACATCATTAACTATATATACTAGTTTAAATGACCCAATGTAAGTTAATTTCTTCTTTATTGATACTTTGAGCCTTATCTAGTATCTGTAAAGGTCAATCGAAGGGATTTTCCTTTTATTATGTTATGCATCAAAATGATAACTTCACCCCAATTAACACGGGTTTTCCCCAACATTCCAAACGTACAGGGAGGTTCATATCTGCGGTGAGGTCATAAGTTAGCATAGCTACTGTTTGTTTTACACTCTGTATATTGAACATCACAGAATGTTGATAAGGTGATCAGTTTGTTACCAAATCTTTTAAGTCACGAATATGATACGCAAGGACATTTTGAATGAAATTACGTCATAAGAGCCCCCCATCCTGCCTTAGAGAACATTGAACTCCTATATGTCAAGTTCAATTATTCCCGAAAAAAAACACTTATTGTGGGTGTCGTTCAAATAAGTAGCAATACAGCGGATCTAACGTCACCACTTCAGTAGACCTTTAACCGCCACGACCGCTCACCCGAGATGAGACCACTTGACGAATTCGATTTGAACGATGCGTTTAGAAAAAAAATATGGTACATTTGATCCTTGAAGTTCGTGTGCTGTATTTAAGAATAGAAAACAAATCACAACACGTTGACAATTTATGATTTTATTACATCAAGTAGACTACAATAATACTGATGATACTACTTCCCATCTGAAGATAAGTATTACCTCATTTCTACTTCATCCATGGACACCCCACCCTTCTCCCCATAGGCCTATGACCCGCCTCCACCAAACCTATTCCACTGATTGCTCAGCCGTCAGGGCTTTAGGGGATCCCTGCCTACGCCAGGAGTCAGGAGGGTCAGGGTTGAGGGGCAGTGGGGCAAGGCGGTGCTGATGATCCGACGATAGGCCGCGAGGTCTTTAATATTATACATGGGATATGGGGCCAGACCCGAAAATCACTGAAGATGATGCTGTCCTTGATGTTGATGATCTTGATGATTTTGATGACCCAGATTGTGTTAACTTGCTACTCATACACGTAGAGAAGTTTAGAGGAAAAAAGGTTGCTTCAAGCAAAGGTTGCGTAATGAAAGCGCTAAAGCAACAACAAGTTTGGGGTTACTTTTCATTGACGTCGCATTTGATTGAAGTTTCATTTTTTCGAACCTGCTAGTCTTTCCATTTTGAAAGGTTAGCGAAAGTTTTCTCGATGCGATGTAGAAAACGACACATTTGGAATTACGTTCTCCGTTTGTAGTCGAAAAAAATATTATTACAAGGTTTAAAGGAAGTGATGAACTTCATTAAAGAGCGCTTCTTTAGCTTTGTCAGTTCCTATTAAATTATATTAAAGTGTTGAATAGCGCATTGTAGCAGTGTAATATTCTGCATTATACTGTATGACTGTATTATTCTATATTATACTGCAGCATGACATTCTGTTTTATTCCGTATTACTGCGTTATTCTATAGTACACTGTAGTGTAATATTCTGTATTAAACTGTATTACAGAAATGACTGTATTATTCTGTATTTTTCTGTATTACACTCTACTACTAATCCTCTTCGTTGCAATTGATGCGATAGCGCCGCTCAAAGAAATATAAACTTATTTGAATCACAGATTATGAATAGCAAAACATTGACTATGGAATTAGAAAAAGCGGTGTATTAGAGATGAGGTGCATCTATTGAGTCACACGAGATGTTGAAACGGACGGTGAAGGAGTGATTGAAGTATTATGTAGAAGAAAATAATAACATACAAGAAAATTATTTGTTGAGTTGATGTAAGAAGAGAACAATTTTCTAATCAATTAAATTGATACACGAATGAATTACAACAGGACTTTAAGTTGGTATTTCAACATCTGCCCCTAATACCGGTTTTTAAATATCAGGACTTCTTCAGTAAACGAGTCAAGTTTGAGCCTTCTTACCTGTCAACATACTGCGTAAGAGGCACACGTTGGTATGTTGGGCGTACTGAACGTCTTACTTGAACTCTGTTTTTGAACATATTCAACAACTGAATAAGAGTTAATGTTCACCAACGTTAAGGCGACGGGGTAATGCTTGAACGAGCCATTCAATGAGGTTGAAACATTATGAGAAATGATGAATCCTTTTGTATAATCCCTACAATTCTAAAAGTGTCTGGAAAACATCCCGTCAACAGTTCTAATTGCAAATTTCCAATTAATCATCACAAGGAAAAGTGAATCTACTTGGCGGATTGGTTACCTTCGAGTTATTTTTTGCTTTGGACAAGCTAGCACTTTTATTTTTCCCTCAGACGTTTCCTTCATCTTCTAGATACACTGGTCATGTGTTTGTAATTGTTCTATGATAGAGCGTGAAATAATATATGCCGACATTGCTTGAGTTTTGCTTTGATTGTACCTTCCTCTGTCAGATCATTCGGGTACAGGGGTGCTCAGCTCCCGCCGAAGTGCTCGGCTCCTGCTGAAGCGCTCGGCTCCCGCTGAAGCGCTCGGCTCCCGCTGAAGCGCTCGGCTCCCGCTGAAGCGCTCGGCTCCCGCTGAAGCGCTCGGCTCCCGCTGAAGCGCTCGGCTCCCGCTGAAGCGCTCTGCTCCCGCTGAAGCGCTCTGCTCCCGCCGAAGCGCTTTGCTCCCGCCGAAGCGCTCTGCTCCCGCCGAAGCGCTCTGCTCCCGCCGAAGCGCTCTGCTCCCGCCGAAGCGCTCTGCTTCCTCCAAAGCGTTCTGCTTCCGCCGAAGCACTCTGCTTCTGCCGAAGCACTCTGCTTTCGCCGAAGCGCTCTGCTTTCACCGAAGCGCTCTGCTTCCGCCATAGCGCTGTGCTTCCGCCGAAGCGCTCTACACCTGCCAACGCGCTCTGCTCCCGCCGAAGCTCGCTTCTCCCGCCGAAGACCTCTGCTCCCGCTGAAGCGCTCTGCTTCCGCCAAAGCGCTCTGCTCACGCCGAAGCGCTCTGCTCCCGCCGAAGCGCTCTGCTCCCGCCGAAGCGCTCTGCTCCCGCCGAAGCGCTCTGCTCCGGCCAAAGCTCTCTGCTCTCGCCAATGTGCTCTGCTCCCGCCGAAGCGCTTTGCTTTCTCCAAAGCGCTTTACACCCGCCGAAGCGCTGTGCTCCCTCTGGCATGCTGTTTGAAGGATGGTGAGGCCAAGATACAAAGTATAGGACTGTGAGTGAGGTCCTCAGTTGCTTCTACTTCTTCTCACTCAGTGACGGGTGGTGCATCGTTATTTTTATGCTAGGTCAGCATAAGTTATGTCTCGTCATCATCGCAACGGCATATTTCAGACGCCCGCTTCTGGCGGTGGTGGCAGCGTGGAAAAAAAAAATCTTTTGCAACGCAGCAGAATTATATCATATTTCCCTTCCATTCCTGGACATCAATCTTATTCTCATACGTCTCCCTGCCTGCCACCATCTCAGTTTTATTACAGTGTTGCATCCAATGATCTTATAACGCCCATTTTTGCCATGCATAGGCTGTCCTCAAACAAATTTATAGTATTACTCTGCTGCCTCGCCGTTGGAGCTGCCATGCAACGAATGCTGCACCAACAAACCAATTGGGATCTGAGGATAAGTTGTGGGTCAGCGAACCATTTTGGAAGCGAATCCCTCGAGTTCAGCGAATCAGTTGATAGATGCCGATTTCGATGCTGTCAACGTTTAATTTGAGAGCCATCAGTTGGGGTCAGGGGGGATGGCTGTCCAGGGAATCAGTCGGAATCTGATCCTATGTTAGTGCTGAAGGATCCTTGCCGAGGGGATTCGAGGTCTGGTGAATCAGACCAAGCCTGCGAATCTCTGATTTTGCCTCCAGTTACGGTGAAATTGTAGGTCAAACTCAATTGCAGGGCAAACTTAATTGTAGGCTATACTCAATTGTTATTCAAACTCAATTCTAGGCAAAACTCAATTGAAGGCCTAACTCAATTGTAGGCCAAACTCAATTAAGGCCAAACTCAATTGTAGGCTAAACGTAATTGTAGGCTAAACGTAATTGTAGGTCAAACTCAATTGTTGGAGAAACTTAATTAACGGCTCAAACTCAGATGTGAGCCAAACTCAAATGTGAGCCAAACTCAAACGTGAGCCAAACTCAAATTCAAGCCAAACTCAAATGCAAGACAAACTCAAATGCAAGACAAACTCGTATGCGAGCCAAACTCATTTGTATGCCAAACTCGATTGTATGTCACTCAATTGTAGGCCAAACTCAATTGAGTTCGGCCTACGATTGAGTGACATACAAAAGAGTTTGTTCAACAACTCAATTGTAGGCCAAACTCAATTGTAGGCCAAACTCAATTGTAGGCCAAACTCAATAGTAGACCAAACTCAATTGTAGGCCAAATTCAATTGTAGGCCAAATTCAATTGTAATGCCAACGCAATTGTAAAAACAATCCATTGTAGGCCAATGCTAGGACAAATTCAATTTTAGGTCAATTGTAGGCAAAATTTAATTGTACGCTAATTGCAGGCCAAACTCAATTGTAGGCCAAACTCAATTGTAGGCCAAACTCAATTGTAGGCCAATTGTTGGCCAAACTCTAACAGCCAATAAGCCGGGGTCAGAGGATCTGTTGAAGCCTATTGAGATATTGGCTTCCGTGATCTAAACCTCTCGGGATTTTTCTAACGCTGCGTTCATCTTCCGACTTCTTGATGGTTTTTATTCACAGTGAACACCTACAACCCTTAACATGCAATCGTGTCATTCCTAGGACCTGTTACCGGCCGCCTACATGGTGCCTGGGGTCGAGTCCCCCATGTAGGCGATGCTGGTGGACTCTAAAAAAATGATTGTTTCATTGCTTTGCATACACTTTCCTTTGCATTATCCGAGCTTTTTTTTCCTGACGCAGTTTCTCTAGCAAGAATACTTTTTTCCATTCACTGCGCTGTGGATTTTGTTGTGGCAAAGGTTTTTGTTTCATTTTTCATGTACGCTGGCGGCTGAGAGAAGGAATTATTTACCCATTAGTGGTTATTCGTCTAGAAACTGGTGAATTGCGCATCAAAAATATATTTGTTCGGTAGCTCGTGTCCTGTAAATAGTTCCAATCTTCAATAATACTAATCTATGCTGAAAGTTTTATTACGAACACCTGTACTGCCAGTAAATAATTGGTATTAGTCATCAATGTTAATGTAGTTCATGTATCCTATTTCACGACCCTCTGCTCAACCAGTTATGAACGAAAAGAGATCGATTTCTTCCTGTATGATCTCAATGGATCGGCTGCAATCAAAGATAAAATCGTTGAGCTGTTTCATAGGTCTGGAATGTCGGAACTTTTAGTTGCATTCAGGCTGGCAATGAATAAACTGGTAAGACGCTTCAGCGTTACTATACCTTAAACGACATCTGCTGTGCCAAACCGTCCAGAAGATTTTGTTGAGCAAGACGTTTGAGCAGGTCGACCTAGCAAAAAAAAAGTTCCTGCC